>JANHGD010002718.1:69630-82729 GCA_027560375.1 Imantodes cenchoa
ATGCGCAAACCACGGCGCTCCCTGCACCACCCGCGCTGCCGCATTTTGAGCTAGCTGAAGCCTCCGGGTGCATCTCAGGGGGAGCCCCATATAGAGAGCGTTACAAAATGGCCCCAGTCAGGTTCGTTTCAGAGTTGACACTTGTGACATTTCCAGAAACTTCTAGTTCTGTGTTCAGTATGAACTAAGCAGGCTCATTCTTCAGTAAATCTTTCATAACAAAATGCAAAAGTTATGTTTGATCCATAAAGCCTCTCTGTAAGTTAACATAAAATTATGAAATCCTTTTCCAACATTGAAGCGGACTGAAACATTGACCTATTTTATTCATTGAATAGTCCACACTAATCTAGTTGAGCAGTATGGAGATGCTTTGGTTGCATGCTCCAACTTCCAAGTGAGAGCAGCAGTCATCTGCATGATCTACAACACAGAAGTATCCCATCAACATTTTTAATGTTAAGTTCTATTTCTTTAATAACCCAGAGTTACTTTAGAGGGAGAGAATAGCAAAATACCAAGTTTTGTCTGTTTCTGATATCTCACAAAAATAGAAGACAGCCTGCTTACTCAGGTGACTTGTTCGTAAATCAACAAAATATAGGTGGTTTAAGGGCACAGAAGCAAACCATTAATTAAGAATATATTGGGTATCACATTTTGATGAGTGGTATTCCTACCTTTGTACATAAATACGTATCTTCCATTTGTCATTCAGATCTTCTCCGTTACATGTTACAGGAGCTGCAGTCAAGGATTTTCCCTTTGACATCTGGATGGAATATCTTGATCTGTCAGTATAACTTCATTGTATTAAATTAAAAATATGGATTTTTTTTTTTTAATTGCCTTAAATGCAGTTTCCAAATGTTTTATTGAAAGCTAACTGGAATCATCATGAAACCTGTGCATTGAATCTAACCAAATCTAACCAAAGTAGTCGTCAACTTATGACCACAATTGAGCCCAACATTTCTATTGCTAAGGGAGATGTTAAGTGAAACTTGCTCCATTTTATGACTTTTGACAGTTAAAACGAATCAATACAATACAGTTAGTAACATAGTTGTTAAGTAAATCTGACAATCCCTGTTGACTTTGATTGTCGGAAGATCGCAAAAGTGGTGAAAAAATCATGTCACTTTTTTCAGTGGCATTGTAATTTCAAACAGTCACTAAACAAACTGTTGTAAGTTGAGGACTACCTATAAGATCAAGAGTAAGATTTACGCTGGCAGTTGTCTCTCCAAAGGTCTACATGCTGAGAGCTTGGAAATGGATGGCTACTGACAAAAGCAATAAATGATGGTAGCAATTATGCTTTAGGAAGACATTTTTGATTATAGAATTTATATAATCCCTCTAGGTCTCACTCATATACATAACAGAGATTTTTAAAAATCACTGTATGAAGTACTGCTTTTGACACTATACCTGTTGTACTCTGTATAACCATTCCATTTATTCTGTAATGAATTTGCTTGGGTAAATGTGCCTCAGTATATCCGGAAATCAATCACATAAGTCACAAATGAGCTCAAAGCAAGTGAACTTTACAACAAAATTAAATTTCTGTGCAGGTTCAACTCATCCAATTTCTGGGGTCTAAGATACAGCTGGGGGAAAAACATGAGGGGATGAACTTTTTACACAGGCACGTGGCACATCATCTCTCTATTGATTCAGGAACTCCTTTTACTTCTGTACTGTGCATCAAAAGCTTTGTTTTATACAATTCTCAAGAGCTAATTTTGCTCCCTTTTTGACATTCAGAACCTCCGTAGTGCAATCCGCAGCAGAGAAAAGCAAGGATTTTAAACTTGTTAAAAAAAATGAAGAAATCTTTGCCACATAAACAAACAAAACTTAAAATAAAAGGGTCAGCATTGTCTTTGCCCTGAACTAGTTATAACGAATGAGGGGTTTTCACCCCTTGCATTTTTGGGGAGAGGGGAATGGTTCAATTTGAAGTTTGTTGGTTCAGTTAAACACGGCCTTAATCCTGAATTTACAACCTTCATTCAGGAAAAGCTCAGTGGAAGTCAAATGCAAAAAATAGTTTCATTTCAATGTCCTAATACAATTGAATGTGTAACTTCTGAATATAATTTATTTTCACTTGAAATATTTTTAAATGCCCTTACTTCCATTTAGGTATTTAAAAACCAGTTTTGTGTGTGTGTAAACACACAGAGATAATTTGTTAAAAGCAATTTAATTAAATATTTTAATTCTGTGGTATCCAACTTAATTTTTTTGTTTTTGTTTCAGACATGTACTCCAGATGTACAGCAAAGTTATAACCTGCCTGAACTTTATAGAACGGAAGATTATTTTCCTATCAAATGTATTGGTAGCAAGTATCAGAGCCATTAGTTTTGTATTTATGCTTATTGCCTTATAGTCAAATAAACTACTTGGTATTCTCCATCCCACCGTCTTATTTTACATTTGTATTAGGGCAAAATTCATCATGGGAAAGAAAACTATGCTATTTCCAACATATTGTGTTCTTGTCCGACTATGGGGGACTGAAATATTTTTATTTCTTGTGTGTATGATACTTGAGGTATGGTTTACATAAATAAAAAATCAGGAAACAAGATTTAAAATGGAAAGAAAAATATTTATGATGCTAGAAACTGCATTATCACGTTGTAATTGTTAAAATCTGTTGTCTCAGCCACTTCAGAACAAAGATCCAATTTCAAAAGTAACCTACGTAATTATGTAGTATTTGTATTCAAAAGAGAAAAGTGGCAGAGATATTCAAACATATTACTGAATGGTAGAAAAATGTTCTTAAGTGTATTTGGTAGAAGGAGACTCTGCACCATTAATATAGTATGCAGTATGAAAATCAGTTTGGTGTGCTAGTTAAGGATAATTTATTGTCTAGAATTCAGGAATTCTAATTATGCCTTATGCACAAAATCAGACAGGTAAAATTTGGTCTCTCTCAGACCTAGGAAGAAGGCAGTGACAAGCTATTTCCGAAAAATGTTGTCCAGAACACTACAAGGACTTGTCCAGGCACTCACCAAGGATCAACACTGACTTGAAGACAAAACAAAATACAATGAAAATTAAAATCAGTTCTATTTACACTTCTCCTTACAATGTCTGCAACTAGAATATATGCAATTGTTGTGAACTATTTACTCCAAAATAGTTTGATTTTTGGTTATAGTCCCAAGGACACAACTGTTAGTTGTGTTTAAAAATTAAAATGTTTCACTGTTTGAAGCTGGACAAACAGGAATTCTAAGGTCGTTGCAGGTCTATTTAAATCCGCAAGAATTATCAGCAATCTGGTGCTCAGGCATATCCATGAATATATTTGCTGGAAACAAAATGACTTGGGAATATTTGTGCATAAAGAGAGGAACTATAAATGAAAGGCAGCAGGACCTGCTAAGGCAGGCAAGCAGTCTAATTAATAGCAAGTAACTATTCAGATGATGAGGAAATCCTTGTTCAAATCGGAACACAGCGGATAGAAAACAAACACAATTTAAAGATTACCTAGAACTGAACTCAACTCCTGGTGACTACAAGGTAGTCTCACTTCATGTATTCTTAGAATGAAAAATATGGGAGGCTGTAAGAGTAAAGTCTCCTTCAAGCCAATCTTTAATATATCTTGGAATTTCATGGACAAGCTATGTTGTTTTCTAAGCAACTATACATACATGATTTGCCATTATCTTCTGCCTGTGCTTTCAATTTTCTAATCTGTTAGAAAAGTTCTGCAGCTCTGGAATTCTGCTTACTAAGCCTTTTTGTGTGTTGGGAGGGAGGCATTTGGGTAAGTGTTGCTCTATAACCAGGGGTGAATAGATGCAGCTGAATGTGTTTTGTAATGGGCCAGAGCCATCAAGACAGATATTTGGGTAGAGTATCCATAACATACTTTCAACATGCCAAACATAAATAGTAGATTGTCAACTTCTGGTGAATTAGATTTTGTGGTCATTTGCTATCCAGTTTATAATCTCCCAGAGACAGTAAGGTGCAGGTTGATACTTTACCATTTACCAAAATTTAGTAATTTTTTTCTGCAATAATTCAAATGTAAAGTTACAGCATTCGTGGAATTCTTAAGTTTTAACATAACTTTAAGTATTTTTTAAACTGGAAATTAATGTAAATATTGTGAAGTTTAACCCCAGTACAGATTTAGCCATTTTTTCCCTCTGCTAGAACGTACAATACATCCTTGACTCCAGCAGACTGCATCACAATACAATAAAACTATGCATTTAAATATAAGCAAAATCTTATGAAAAAGGGAAAAAGTTTTAAGAACTAAATAAATTACTAATAAATCTTACTCTACAATTCTGCTACGGGAGAAACCTGATTATGGCAAAAATACACATTGACAATACTGTTAAAACTTGTTGATTTGCCCCAACTCACCACCCTTCAATCCTATACATTGATTGTGTGTGAAAACTGAAATAGCGTATCTGCAAACAATGCGTATGAGAGACAATTCATTCCACTCACTGATTTACTACAATGAGCAAATCTTTAAGGACTGTCAACTTACACACACACACACACCCCAAAAAAGAGACAGTACTTTTAAATAGGATTTCAATAGGAATGTTAAGCACATCTTTAAACTGCCATTGAAAACAAGAGAATGTCAAAATGTTTGGATGTATTATGCTGCATCTGCAAATCCATATACAGTACTATAATTTTAATACATTTCTATCTGTTTGGTTCAGTAGATTATATATTAACACTAGCTTGCACATAGATAGCTTATGTTTGTTAATACAGAACTTCTGTAGATAACTTCATTTTCTCAAGGCATAAACTCCAGCATCTAAATTTTGTTTTCTTTCAACAAAAGCCATCACAATGACGTGGGAAACAGGTAATTCAGAATTTGTAATAAAGCAAATATTTACATTAAGCACAATACAGCAATTTATTTAGATGTTTAAATGAATACAAAGGGGAAATAAAGATCACAAAATTATCCATACTACAACAATGTGTCATATATTAGATGGTATAAATGAACAACACCATGAGGTGTTAACTAAAGATAAAACTAAATATCCAAAAAAATGCAGCACTCATTTCCGTATGCTGCTTTTAACACAGTACAGTTTTATACAGATCTAAAAGGTGTCAAAATTAGTAGCTGCAAACTTGTTTCTTGCATGTGATTTTAGCTTAAAAGATTTCAGAAAATGTCTCTGAAATACATAGTCATCAGTTGTAATGTCAAGGATATTCAAGAACAAGAAAATTCTATAATACAATAAGAGTCCAGATATATTTTATGTTGCTGGCCTCTTTGAGATTGTACAAGGTTATGTGCAAAAACTAAGTCTGTCAAAATTCATACTATAGCAGTTTCAAGCTTTTTGCTAGGTAAACTAGATACAGCATTTATTACACAGCAGGGCAACACTAAAAAAAAGGGAAAAGAACCAAATCTATGATGGATACACAAGAACAATAGCATAAGCATCACTTGAGTAGGTCTAAAAGACTGTACAAATATACATTTCAACTATTTAGAATGATACATGAAAAAACAATTTTCCCAGAGTCTACTATACATTGAACTGGTAGCTCTTATGTTGGCCCTATAACTACCATGTGGAAAAGGTAATGTTTAAAAAGACATACAGCTGAAGATATACAGTGAAATAAATGTTGAAAATGCCAATAAAATAAACCTTTTCTTCAGTGAACTGGGAGCCACCAGCATATCAGTTTTCACATTGTTACTGTGCTCATCATAGCACATACTCTCAAGTGAGATTTGCCAACAGCATACTTTGAAATAAGTACTAGAAATGGTGGCTTTGTAGCCACTAGCCAGATGACCTTGCACTCAAAAGGCAGTACCAGTTATAATGAACTTGAGCATTCATTGTAAATGAAAATATTTAGACAGTTGTCAAGTGGGAGATACTGAGGCCATGGAGTTGACCAACTTTTATGCTTGCTGGCTACTCAATTCTACCCCTGTTAGGCTGCTATGCATTGATTCTGTAACCCCATCAGTCACGTTGTCAAACTGGTCTCCATCCTCACTGTCAATTGTGCTATTTTGCCACTCCATCTGTGGATTTGACAACTTCTCATTAATCTCTGTTGCATTTTTCCACTGTGACTGGTCCTTAGACCAAAACTCCCCTACTTTTCCATAGGAACTATTCTTCCATTTCGAATGGTCTCCATCACTCTCAGAGACAACACATTTAGTTTCTGCACCTGGTTTACTATTTGCATCTTCACTTTGGAATGATTCATCAGTCCAAGTTTCGGGCTTCACTTCAGATGTATTATCTTCAAAGTCAGATGCCTGTTGAGAACCAGGTCCACTTTCAGAAGCGGATGCTGCACCTTTCCATTCAACAACATCATCCTGATCATCTTGGTCACCTTCACTGTCTGAGCCATTAGCCACCTGTTTTCCTGGTTCCGCTGCAGAGCAACTTGCCTGGATTTTTGAATCTCCTCCATTCTCTTTTTGGTCTGTTTTTTCTGGAGGCTCCAACACGGCTTCCAAGGGTGCCTCCTTAGATGTGTTCTCATCTGTGTTTTCATTTATACTAATTATAGATGTTTTGTGATCAGAAACAACTTCTACAAAAGGACTATTGCTTTCATTGAATTCATCTTCTATATTTTCGTAACTGTCTGAAGAACTTTCATTATCTTTACCTAAGTTTATTTTTTTATCAACCGTTTTACTAGCATTGACTCTAGAATTCTCTTCATCGTGGTTTTCAAACAACCATTCATCATCAAAATCCATTTCATGTTTCACTTTATTTAATTCTTTCATGTTGAATCCTAGTAGAACACCCATTTTAAACTTTTCACAATCCCTAACACATTTCTTCCTTTTGTTACTGAAATGTGAAGCAATATCAGATTTCCATAGCCAAAGACTGGCTGCTAACTTTTCAATTTCTCTTCGAGCGGGATATGGTTGTTTATTGAAATATTTGGTGAGAAATGTTTTTCGAGCTTCATACGAATCATCTTCATGACCTTTGGGATCCAAGGCAAGCACTACAGGTTCTTCAGGCTTTTCCTCAAAAACTGAGGGTGAATCATCGTCATCTATTTTCCTTTTCTTCAAAAAAGAAAATTCCATGTGTTCATATGTACGTTTCACAGGTCCTGTACCTGGAGACTGATTTAGCCGAGAGGGAATATTAGATTTGTCTTGACCATTTTGTGTCTTCCCCACACCCCTACAATGGACAAGGTGAAGAGTTATAGTTGAGGCAGTCATGTTACTAGTGTACACTCCAAGGCAATGAATACATTTATATGTGAGCTTTTTCTCTACTGGATGAACTGTTTGAATAACTTGGTGTCTCTCCCTTAAGTGATGCGCCAGTGCATCAGAGATGGGTCCTTTGAGGATGGAAAAACACAAAGGGCAAAGAGTTTTCCCCACATCTTTCTTATATGGAACTGCTGCTTGAGGTGAACTTTTGACAGGTAAATCTGTCTTCTCTTGAATTTTTGGCTGTGGTTTTGGAGGAACTGCAGGAGTATTTTGAGCGTGATAAGCAACAGATTCAGCAGGGGCATCTCTCAAATTGTAGGTAGTTACAAGTAAGTGTATATTGGTGTGACTACCCTGCTGTAATGTCAAATCAAAGGTTAAAGTGGAATCTGTTTTAGGGCCCATTTCTTCATCAATATGAACCATTCGCATGTGAGCAGCCATCTTTTCAACATCATTGAAAGTCGAGCGACAGTAGGGACAGGACAGGCCATGAATTAACATGTGATTAAGCAATGTATCAGTGGGCAAGTAGCGATTACAGTATAAACATTTGCTAGTAAAATTGTGTATTTTCATTATGTAGTTAGCAACCGCAGGCACCTTTTCAGCTTTGTGTTCTTTCTCAAAATGAACACTGTACACATTTTCTGGAAACAGCTCATTGCAGATTGTACAAATTTTCCATTTCTGCGTTGAAGAAGTATTAACAGCAGCAGAAGAGGCAGCTGTAGCATTTGCTCCAATAAGTTTGGGTGTGGACTGGGCTAATCCTCTGGATGCTGTCTGAGACTGAGCTAATGGTGTTGATTTCAATGCACTGGATGAAAGTGCAGACGAATTGGCAGCTTGAAGAGAGTACCTTGCAGAGGTCTGTGGTCTTGGTTCTCCTCCAAGAGAGTACGGCCTCCCATTTCCACTGGGAGGATACTGTTTCAGGGGTTGCTGTGATAGAGACACTGGGGAGCTACCAGTTAAACCTAGCCGTCCTGTATGACTAACGTAACTTGGTGGTACAGATTTCACTCCATAGTTATTCTGCTGTAAGTGAACACCGGACATCATATTGACTCCTGAATTCAATGTAGGCTTTGGTATATTTAGTCGATTTATCATTTGCTGCGATGAAAGAGAACGAACATTTCCAGGAGATAGGGGTCCCAATCTCTGAGGAAGTCCCATAGGCTTTTTATCCTGGGGTTTTGGAGCAATCAACATCAACGGTTTGGATCTTGGGACTACCACATTAGTGTGCCCTATCATTGCTGTCACCTGATATCCTATACGCTCATGGTCTTCAATAACATGCTGTACTAAAGCTTCATACGATTTCGGCATAAAAAGGCATCGTTTGCAGTGAATCATACTCTCTTCTCGGGAACCAGAACTCAAGGATACAGCTCCATTGAGTGATTTTTCACTTGCTTTTGCTATATAAGGTGCAGCAACATGCTGAAAATGTTCCCTGTAAATGTGCTTTCTAACTATTTCGTAGAGAGGATCTCGGTAAGTGCACTTCTTACAGTAATAAACAGCTTGTTCTATACTGTCAGCCTGCTTAGGTTTAAGGCTATCATGCTTGTTTTTATCTTTAAAAGTGCTGATGCCTCCACCTGGTGTGTTGGCATTGGGAGCATGAAATATTTTAATGTGCGTTTCCAAAGTCTTTTTATCTGCATTGAAAGTACAGTAGGGGCAATTGAGAAGAATCCTGTTTTCGAAATCTTCGCTATGAACGTTCCGGAAATGACTTTTGTAAGCAGAAAAGAACTTTGAGGAAAATGGACATGCACTGCAGCAAAATGGTTTTGTCCGATAGTCCTTTTAAAAGAAAAGAAAAGAAAAAAAAGTTAGTATCATAAAAATTTCATTTAATATACTGTAAATATCTCCTGCTAAGCATTATTAAATTAGTAGAGTCATCAGCCATTTAGAAGTTTTTCCTTATACTGGCAAAATCAGGCTAGGGTAATGGTTTTTGATATTATATGCCTCCCAGTCTTTGGAGATTAGGGCAGATAATAATTACTGTGAGATAAACAAATAAATAATTCACAGTTCTTCATAGCTCATGATAATGCTGAAACAATGTAGCGGACATTATCATTTAAAAAGATGAATTCACAGTTCTAGTACTTCATGGAAATACGCATCAAAACATAATAAAAAGCATTTTTAAAAGTTTGGTTCTCTAGCCATCAGCAATTCTTTTTTAGTATAATACACAGAGCAAACAGTTATATTTAAGCAAAAAGAGTCTCTTAACAAGCTTATTGACTATTCAGAAACCGACCAAATTTTGGTTTAACGAGTCCATTACTCAAGGACTCAATATATGTTTAACTTACATATATATGTATCAGTTCAAGAATCTATTGAATGAAAGAACAATTTACTATGCATATTTTAACTGCATGCATGCATTTCAAGCTTTAACATGTAAAATATAAAGCATGTGAGTGTTTTGTATTTATAATTGAAATAAACTTCAAAATGTTTTGAAACAGTTTTAAGTTCATGATGTTCCAAAAAGGCGAGCAAGTAAACAATATTCAACCCTCTTATACTGTCCTATGTACTCCTCAATTTATTTTATTGACACTGATAATTAAGTTCATTTTTTAAAGATTTAGTATTCATCCTGATAAGTCCACAAAGAAACATATTTATATTTGGTTATGTTTGAAGAGAGGTAACAGATTGCTTAGATAACGACGTAGCTAGATTATTTTAAGCATACAAGATCAAGCTATTTAACAGAAATCAACAAATCATAGTTCTCCAGAAGATGCAAGAGACATACAAATTCACGATACAAGATAATAATCTTCAGTGGGAACTCAAAAGAATATCAGATTACAAATTAATAAAATCTTTCAAATCCTAGCATTTTTGTATATACACTCAAACTGATCAACTAAATAGAGCCGGACAATTCAAGCATTAATTTAAATCATTGTTTGCAGTAACTATAGTTTAGAATGCCAAACTATTGTTTCAGTTTCCAAATTCGGCAGTCAAATCATTTAGAACCACTAGAACCAATTTTTGTTGCGTGTGTTCATACGTTTCAGTTGTTTCTGTGAAAGGACAACTTCTAGATGGGAAGCAAAGACTGTAACTACAGTTTGTTAGTGCATTCTCTGTTCTTCCACAAAGCAGATTCAACTTACTGAACACTGAGTTTCATGGACTCAAGGTTATGGAAGTATAAATTAACTCTGGGTTGTAAAGCAACAAACATTCATTATACTTTTTTTAAAAAAATTTAATGGATTCAGATCAGGTATCTTTCACCCATTAATATACTAACCTGATTTTTTGTAAGCGAAGGATCCCATAATCCAACATCTTCCCAAGTAGTGTTTTTCACATAGAAGTCATTGGGTTCAAACTGCTTAAAATCCTGCAAAGATAGAGAAAATGGCAAAAACCATAAATAGAAATAACATACTATTAATATTTGACTAGTTATTAATTTCGTATCTAAGTTCATAATCCAAAAACAAAATGTCTCACTTAACAACTATTTGGTGCTCCATTGTGGTTATAAGTCAAGGACTATCTGTAGTACTGAACCCAAGGGAATAAAAGGGGATATGAGCATAGCAGAATAAAGCTTCCATATTGAACAGAGACAGCTAAAGCAGCTCCAACTTTTGTTTTTCCATTTTGCAACTAAGAAATCCCTGTATCTTGTCTGCATAAAACTAACAAAGCAGAAGAAAAAGTGACTAATATACAGTATATCACGTGAAAAAAAAAAGCAAAGGAATATTTCACATGAAGTTCATTTTCTGTCCAATATACAATCAGCATTAGACTTTACTATCTTTTATATGCTTAGTTTTTGAAAGATTTATCTCTTGAAGCATTTGCTCTGTCATCAATCATACCACACTCCTGAAACTTGTATAAATACATATTGTCCATATTCATATTTCACTTACTTAAATCTGTGTTGTTAGTTTTATGGAAAAAATTCCATTCAGTCATGTAATTGTAATCTTCAACTTATTAGTATAAATGCAAGGAAAGCATGATTCACATACTTTTGAAAAAGAAAATTCTGCAGAGCCACACGCTAGTAGGCAACAAATAGATTTTCCATGCAAGCAGAGATGTTGTTTAAGGTATGCTCTGACAAGAATAGTATACACCGCTCTTCTATTATAGTGGTTACTAATTATCTAAAAAATATATAGTATTTACCAAAGATAGTCTGAATTAAGAATATAACACCAAATATTTATATTAAAACTTTGTAGGTCTATTCACATTTATCCAAAATATTTTTTTGGAAAGTCCCAAAGGTGCTTTTTTTAAGAGGACTTTGTTTTTCTTTCAATTTGTTTCACTTCTCATCCAAGAAGCTTCTTCAGCTTCAAGAGCTGAAGAAGCTTCTTGGATGAGAAGCAAAACGTCTTCAAAGAAAAACAAGAAAGTCCAGTTATCTCTTGAAACAAAGCACCTTTGGGACAAGCATGACCTGCATGACTGAGAATCTCCATAGACATTTCTTTGAAAGGTTTTCCATGGCACAAGGGGTCCTTAGTGCTCTCTGAGCTGGTAGTTTTCTTGCAGACATTTCATTGCCCAAACTAAGTAATATCATTAGGGCTAGTCCTTGATTTTCAGTTTCTAGGTAAGGAGGAAAGCACTGCATGGTATGCATAAAACTAAAGAGCAAATTTCAAGCCAGGAATCATCTCTGAGCAGTATCCAAACAACACTGATCAAATGGCTACCGTTGTCCCAAACAAGCAGTTATATACAGGTAGTCCTTCACTTATGATCACAACCAGGACCAAAATTTCCATTACTAAGCAAGGTGGTTCTTACGTGACTTGTGTGTGTCCAAATTTACAACCTGTTTTGCCATGGCCATTATGAGTGAATCACTGCAGTTGTTAAGCAACCAAATTTGAATAATGTAACTGTAGGGATGGTCTGAAGGTCTGAATGTGAGGTCTATTATAAGTAACTTTTTTCTGTACCACTACAACTTCAAAAAGCCACTAAACAAATGATTGAGGACTACCTGCAAATGTCTCCACATCTCCTTACAGAATCATACTTACTTCTATATGTTCTTTACAGTATTCCAAACCGATGTCACTTAGTATCTTTTTTACAGTTTTCCGGGCTTTTCTTAAACTGCCAAGATTGTTGACAGGAAGCTGGAACATAGTTTCTAAGAGAATGAAAATGAGAAATTAATTTAATAAAAACGTTTTATTCAAAGTAGTTTAACTCAAAGTAACAAGAAACATTTGATATCACTTTTGATCGATTATATATTTTTTTATTATACACGTTGCATTCTTCTGTTTTCTAGTTTCACAAATCAAAAGAAAACAGGTGGTTCATTACATTTTGCATTATAAAGATGAACCTGGAAGCTTATTGCCTTTAAATATAAAAACATAAAATTAAAAAACAGAGATCATGATGCCTCGATTTGATCTGCTGTACTTCTGCAATGAGAATGATCTTTCACACGGAATTTCATAAATCATAAGTCAAACTCATAACGAAAATGGAATTTTACACAGTGTTTTAAATGAATATTGGTGATCATTAAATGCTAAGTTAAATTTAAAAACTGAGAACTCTATAATTTATCAATCTTTATCCCAATAGGTTTCTATCTCCTCTACAAAAGCAGAATGCTACTCTGACTTGGTTTAAGAGACCTAGAGATGTAAAATTTCCGAAAATTTTGAAGCTTGAAAAAAACCCCGATTTTTTTCTGTTCTTTTCGGAAAAAAACGGAAATTTTCGGAAAAATTGAAAAAAATGCTACATTAGCACTTT
>JANHGD010002720.1:41886-52090 GCA_027560375.1 Imantodes cenchoa
CAGAAAGAACATTCTTTGTTGTGCTTTTTTGATGACATTTTTGATGTTAGGTGTCCATTTTTAAGCTCTGAGATATTATAGAACCTAGAAATTTGGAAGTTTCTACTGTTGATACTGTGTTGTCTATTATTATAAGAGGTGGTAGAATAGGAGGGCTTTGCCTTAAATCTACTGTCATCTCTGTAGTGTTGAATGTGTTTAGTTCAAGATTGTCCAGCTGTACCACAGTACCAATTGTTCAACTTCCCTTCTATATGGAGATTCGTCGTGGTCTCGAATGAGACCAATCATGTTCGTATCATCTGCAAACTTCAGTACTTTAACAAAGGGATCCTTTGAGATGCAGTTGTTGGTATGTATAGAGAAGAGTAATGGACAGAGCACACAGCCTTGGGGGACACCTGTGCTAATTGTACAGGTATCTGATGTGATTTTGCCTATCTTCACCTGCTGCTTCCTATCTTTTATGATTCACTTACAAATGTGTCAGACACAGCTAGCTGAGTCATTTTAGTGAGAAGGGTATCTGGAATGATGGTATTAAATGCTGAGCTGAAGTCTACAAAAAGGACCCTTGCATAGGTCCTTTGCAATTCAAGATGTTGTAAGAAAGTGCTATATTAACAGCATCATCTGCCAATCTATTTGCTTAATAAGCAAATTGCAAGGAGTCTAAGAGCAGATCCGTATTGGTTATCAGGTGGGCCAGCACTAGCCTTTCAAAGGCTTTCATAATTACAGATATCATAACAACCTATCTCTAGTAGTTCAGCTCCTTGATGGAGGGTTTCTTAGGCACTGGGGTGATAGTAGAGTGTTTGAAGCAAGAAGGTACATACATCTCTAGTGATTTATTAAAAATGCAGGTGAAGATGGGGGCCAATTGGTCATCACAAACTTTGAATCAAGAACCTTATCTGGACCTGGTGCTTTTTCAGGCTTTTGTCTGTGAAATAGACCTTGGACATCTTTTTCTGTGTTCACCAGTGATGGGGGTCCCAGAAAGTTAGAATCAGTTGTAGGAGACTTGGCTGTTATCGTTGTATCTGAGATGGAGAGGGTGGTAATAGTTGACAGTGTTTTCCTCTCAAAGCTACAGTAAAACAGATTCAGGTCATCTGCCTATTGTCAATTCCTTAAAGCATAGGAAGGAGGTTTGCTGTAGCCAGTGATACCTTTAAGGCTTTTCCACACATTTGGTGGTTCGTTTGTTGAGAGCTGATTCTTCAGCTTTTCAGAGCAGCTTCTTTTTGCTGCCCTGATCTCCCTTGTTAATACATTCCTGGCCTGTTTGTACAACAGTTTATCCCCTTTTCTGTAGGCTTCCTCTTTGGCATGACGTAGCTGCTGGAGTTTAGCTGTGAATCAAGGTTTGTTGTTATGTTCTTAGTTGAATGGATATGTTCAAATATTTGCATAAGCCAGAAACAATCAATGCCAATGTCATTTTTTAAAAAGTGCTGTTTCGTATCTGAACCAGTTTAAAGGTGAAATAAAGGCGAATAGCTAAGTAAAATCAGATTTAAGACCAATTGCAATAAATGAGCTGATTTTCTTGTGTTTATTACAATTAGATGTTACATGTAGTCCTTGACTTACAATCACAATTAGGACTAAATTTTCATTACTAGGTAATATGCTTACAAACTGAGACATCATATGACCACATCGCTTAGTGACTGCAGTCCTGGCAGTCCCAATTCCTATTGTTAACTGAGAATTTTGCATTATTAAACAAGTATCTACCCCAGCACAAACCATTCTCGGCTTCTTGAGCCTCAATAAGGTAAGGGACTGCTTCCATTACCTTCCACCCATCTATTTCCCCACTATCTCTGCCCTTTGGCTGCTTTCTACCATACCTTGCAAAGTGGTAACTGCCAGGCAACTGCATCTGCCCCAGTCACAACTGCATTTACCTTCTCTGTCCTGCTTGCTCGGATCCCAGTGCCTTGCACTCTATCATCCCAATTGATTTTTGATGTCTTCCTACTCTCACTGCTGTCGAGGCTGTTTGTTCAATGCCATTGTAACTCTGAACAGTGACAAATGATTGTAAGTTGAGGACTCCCTGGAGTGTTGTTCCTACTGGAATAATTAAAAAGCTGTATGTCTATGGAGATTCTCAGTCATCCAGGTCATGGTTTTCCCAAAGGTGCATGTTCAAAGAGGCAATTGAACTTTCTTGTTTTTCTTTGGCTACGTTTCGCTTCTCATCCAAGAAGCTTCTTCAACTCTGACTGGATGGTGGGGAATGGAAGGATTTATATTCCTTGCAGACAGCTGGTCATTTGCATTCTTTTAGAGAACTGTTGAGGCCACTTGGAGGTTTATCTGTGTCCTCAGGGTCACCTGAGTAGTACAAATGGGTGTGAAGCCCAGTTCACCATCCAGTCAGAGCTGAAGAAACTTCTTGAAGCGAAACATCTTCCAAGAAAAACAAGAAAGTCCAGTTGCCTCTTGAAAAAGCACCTTTGGGGATCCCTTTAGATTTATTACAATTCCTTCAGCCATAACTATGATTAGTGATGTTTTTCAAATGCTGTTACTGGTGCATTTTAAAAAAATTGCTACCTGTAGATAACAAATGGTAAGGGATATCAAACCCCTTTGATACAGATTTTTTTTCATTATTTCAGTTTTTCCTGAGATATAATGACAAAAATAACAATTAAATTATTTCTTTAATGCTGTAATATGTTAATTAACTAACAATACAACATGTTTTATTTTGATTCCTATTATAATAAAGAAAACGAGAAAGATAAAATACAAATCAAGAACTCTATATAATTTATCTTTTGTAAAATGTTGCTGCTCAAGATTAAAGAGAGAGAAATTTGTAAAAAAAAATAATAACCTTAGGGTCTTAACATATTTAATAAAGAAATGCATTTTGTTTCCATTTGCTCTCTCTATAACAAATAGCAACATGTTCCTCCGGATAAAAATGCTTGTACTTCATGATTTCTTACTCCATTAATTGCCCTTGTCGTTCTGCAATCCAACACCTTTTAGAACTGCTGTACTTGGTTTGTATTGTTGATTCATCCTTCTATATTGTTTCTGGTCTTATTCATGCAAAGTAATTCTCTGAATAAATCTAAAGATCATGTTAGTCATTTAAAAAATATAACCTATGAGTAAGATGAACAGTCCTTAGTCCCTAGATTTTACTTCATTTTAACATGACATTCCTCGTACAACTATTTATAGACATTTTATTATGCATTTTATAGTTGATCAGAAGCTGAAATTCTGTTCACTATGTATTCAATGCTGGCATACTCTGTATGCTACTAATGGTTTTTATTTATTAGCAATAGATCCCCATTTTATGATCCCACTGGTAATTGGATATGGATATATCTATTACAAACTTGTATCTATTTTAAATCATAACTTCATAGAGTAAACTCTTCTTAAATAAGTCAATTTCTTCTGCAAGACCATAAAATAAATCTCTTCTTCAGATGAAGAAGTTCAGGAAACACTGATATCTATCTGAGAATAGCTGAGAAAAATCTGTGTCCTGACTGATCTTGAGTCCCTAAGAGCAATAGTACATAAATGCTGAAAGTCAAGAGATCTGTATCTAACTCACAGATACAGCCAACTCAGGGAAAGAGCGAAAAAAGAAAAGTGATCAGAGGCATCCATAGAAACCCGATGCTTTCATGTGTGACACTGTTTTCATCATTTGCCCCTCTTCCCGCCCCCAACTCTCCCTGCATATGTCTTTGGAAATGATCTATATCAGACCCAAAGGTGGAATGAAAGAAGGGAAGGAACAGCACAGATTATAAATATATTCCATGTTAACTGCTGGAGTCAACACATTGCAAATCTATAAATTCTTATTGTGAACAGCATACCCCCTTGGCACTTGAAATTTTAGACTGACTCTCTGATTGCATTCATTTATTACAACTCTTCATCATTGTTTGTTCTGATATATTTAACTCCCTGACACTGCATTGTGTTCTTGGTTATAAGTATGGCACCTGATACAACCTGCTCTGTTCATCGGACTTTCTGAATTTGACAGCAAGTACCTGAATTTGTCTGTGTTTAAAGAATCCTGTGGACAATGGAATGGCAAGAAGATATAAAATGACCTGCTAGATATTCACAAGCCCCTCCTAGTGAAAGAAGAGATGGTAAAAATAAGAGTTTAAGGCAGTACAATTCATGCTGCTATACTATAGAGCAGGGGTCTCCAACCTTGGCAACTTTAAGACTTGTGGACTTCAACTCCCAGAATTCCTCGGCCAGCAACGCCAGAAACACTGCTATAGAGGTAGGAGGCCAACAATTTCAGTCTGAATATTGCTTGCAATTATTATTTAGATTTATTTCTTCCAACAGTTTAATCTGATAGGGAACCAGTTTCTGGGACCTTTTCTCTCCCGACTGGACATCAAAGCAAAATAATCATTTCTATTTTCAACCTTCCTCCAGGGGCTCCATCAGACATATAACCCTATTCTCCAATTCCTCCCCCCCCCCCCCAAATTGAGACTGAATTGGAATTAGAAAAACTAGCTCTTATTAAAAGAGGCTTAAACAAGTTCACACAGTCCTTGGTCAAAACCTTAATTATTTTAGATTGGCTCTTTCATTCTCTCTCATTTCAATTTATCCATTTAAATTTCTCCAGATTTGCTTCCCATGCATACATTTATTAGAAAAAAGTTATATCAAAGTAACAAGAAATATCAGCTTTGCTTGAAACTTTAGAAGAAGAGAAATATATAATTTCTTTTAAGTGTTAGCTCATAGTACATTAATCCTTCTAAGACTGCAGTTCTATGAATCATCACTTTAGAATAAGTCACACTGAACTTACTTGGTTTTATTTCAAAGCTAACATGTGTATGATGACAACTGTCCTTGCTATTAATAAACTGACAATTCTTTTCAGTATTAAATGAGTGGATGAGAAAAAAAATTAAATGTATTGAAATAAGTTACTTTGATAACATTCTAACCAATTAATGCCAAACTGAAACTAAAAATACATCTCATGCCTCATAGCTTCAAGAAGAGTGTTATAAATAGCCTATATAACAAATATTTTTATCTCAGCTGAATTACCTAATTATTTTTGTGAGATGCTGTGTCATATTCGGTGTGCTTTCATCAATGCATCTAATACAGATACACGTCCTCACTCACTCCCCACCACAACTGGGACTGGCAACTTAGTTTGTTAAGTAAAGCAATTGCTAAGTGAAACTGTGGCTGTGTTTATGATATTACTTTGTTTTTCCTTTGCTTACAGAACTGTGAAGGTTGGATGTAAATGCAAGGATTGGTTCCAAAGTTACTTGGAACCAACAACTTCTGAAGGCAAGCCTTTCCACTTCTGGTTTATTGTTTTCACTGTTGGGAGTTTGATCTATTTTTGACAAACATATGTTGGTTTCTGGTAATAACTTTATTTGATTTTGATAATTAATTTGATTTGATAATTAAAAATCTGTTTTTTTAATTTTTTTTACCAGGATCTTCCCAGGTATTGATGTTGGACTGACTGATCTGTAGTTTTTCAGATTTGTTTTTCTTTTTTCCACTTTTTTTTGAAGGGAACCATATGGGCTCTTTTCCAGTCCTCTAGCAGTTCCACAGTGCTTCAGGAACTCTGAAAGATATGGTTTAATGATTCTGCGATAACATCTGCCAGCTCCTTCAAAACACTAGGATATAATCCATCAGGTCCCGTTGATTTGCAGCAGGTGCTCTCTTCAGTTTCAGCAAAGGAACCATGTCATATTACACTACATATTATATGCAGTGCATGAGAACAAGTTTCTGCTGCCTGGTGTGAACATTGGTAACATCTATAACAGGATGCAACTTATTATAGATGATGGGCTGATTTGGGATTTTAAGAAAATTTCTGGAAAACTATTTGGGATTTTTTTTTAGTTTTGCCATTTTCTAAGTAGGTTTGTCAGATCTACATAAATCAGTGGAATAATCCCATCCATCATTTTTATTTTCCAAGAAATGTTACTGATACCTGAAAGAATTCTCAGGAATGAAGATGTTATTAACATCCAGTACAGAGTTCTTCAAATGCATAATGATATGCATATATAATTTTACAGGTTTTTTTGTTTTTAATGAAAAAATATACCTATTTTTTAAAAGAAAGTCATATAGAATAGGAAGCTTGGCAAGCATAAAGGTTTGTGTCAGTGAGCACACTGGCAACTCCAAAATCCCATACTGTGTATTAGAAACTATATATATATACAAAAGAGAACTGGAGGAAATTATGATACAAGTTGTCATTTTTTCCCCTTCAGACTGAAGTTAAGTTTCCCAGTTGAATGACTGTGAGACGCTTCGTAGAAAACAAATTAGTATGTCAATTAGCATTCCAATTTCTCTGATTCCAAAGTGAGAAGCATGACCTGGGAGTAAATTGTATATACTTTTGGCAACAAGATTTACCTTAACCAGCTAAATATGGTTTCATGCCACATGAAATCATTTGCTGGAAATGCCATAATGTTGATCTGTTTATGACATGGTGTTGATTTTTAAAACATATTTTACTTAACAGAATGAAATCATTCATTACACTTTGTAAATTATGGTTTATGACAATGTTACGTGTGAAGCCAGCAAATGATTTAAAGCAGTGTTTTTCAAACTTGGCAACTCCAGAAGAAGTCCACACATCTTAAAGTTGCCAAGTTTTGTTTTGTTTTTGAGGGGGGGAGGGGGAACCCTGATTTAAAGAGTTTGAGTTCATTTAATATGTGAACACAATACAGTATGTACAGTATATCAAAAGTGCTAGGGAAACAGGTCATAGTTAAAATTAACCATGTCAAAGCATTATGGCTGTTTGTATTCTGGAGAATAAGACTGATTAATGAGGATGATTCCAGAACAGGCCCAATGTTAAATGGTAATTCAAAATTTTTGTAAACACACACATCCAAACAAGCTTGGATTGATATGAATAGTTTTTATGTATTGGTTACATTCAGGTTACTGTTTTTTAGTCCACTTTATTAACTATTTTTTAAAAATCTCTTGGGAATAAGGACCCAAAGCTATACTGTAAAGAGCTAAAAATAGTTGCACTGAATCAATGACAAAACAAAAGATGGGACATTTAATTAAAGTGACATTGGAGGAAATCATTTTAAAGAAATATAAGCACATAATTGAAAGCTTTCAAAAATTATGTCATCAATAAAAGCTGCTATGGGGGAAACGCCACCGATTCTTTTCCATGGGAAAGCCAAGCATCAAATAATCAAGCAATAAAAATGGAGTGTTACAGATTTGTACTGCATTAATGTCCTTGTTTCTAAATGTTCACTCTTAAATCATCTTTGGAAGGACAATGTTACCTCAAGGTAGTTTTATCATGGTACATTGCCTGCTAATAATATGTTGGCCTGGAGGTATTGCAAGCTAGCCCTTGAAAAATTGTATTTTTAGGTAAAGTCCTCCAGTCTTGCTTCTCCTAGATCTCCTGTTCTCTGTTGAAATTGCCTAGAAATAAGTCCTTTAAAAAAGATGGAAAACAGAACTGGAAATGTCCTCTCTATATTCAGCCCCAATCTGCATGTTGGTCTTGCAAAGGAAATGCTAAAGATGAATCTTGTAGAGAGCTTAAATTTGGAGCCGGGGTGGGGGGGAAGAGTCCTTGCAATTATAAAACAGCATTTGACATTTTAAATGTTAGAGGATTTTTGTAATAACAAAACAGTGATTTATTCTTTTTTTTTTAAAGCCTACAATAACAAACACTCAACATGAGCAAATGGGGGGGGGGGGGGGAGTTTGGAAATGTATATAGGTACATTGACAAAACTCAAGACAGATACAATTTAAATATCCCTTTTTAATAATTCTGTTCCAGAGGACACTTCAATACATTAAGCTGATTTATTTGAAATTATTCTGTAAATATTGCTAAAATGGAAAGTCAAGATAATATAAATTAACAGATACTGCTGGACAAGGCATTTCTGCAAATGCTCACTTCTGACCTGGAAAAAATAGGGAGAAGAAAACATTCAGGTGGGAACAAAAGTGGCATGATAAATTTAGGGGGGAAATGTGTTATTTACATATCAAAGTGAAACTAGTCACGACACTGTAAAAATTAGCTGAAGCCTATGAATATCATTATGCAATTTATAGCAACCTACCCATGCAGAAATGTCCTCCATGAGAGGCAATTATAGTATTTGAACCAGGGATTCAATACCTCTGTACTTCATCTGAGAAAACTTGAACTAAAACATAGCAAATATGTAAAGTTTGAATTTCAGGTCCCATCGTAGTTCCTCTCAAGGAAAGTGACTGGAAAAGAATCACTATCTTTGATCTCATTTTCATACCAAACCTAACTAACAGATACATCTTCATGAACAGCCTATTGAGTTAAACAGGTTTAGATTATTAATACAGAACACACACAGTCATGAGCTGTAGAAAAAGGAGTTATTAAAGCAAAATATGTTTTTAAATTCCTCTCTGCTGCATAATATTAAATATTACTTCCTAAGGGAGGCCCGTCTTTATTCAGCTGAATAAACGCATAAAGCTTATCGAGGTAAATATCTGGACTCTATTCTTTCTTTATACCAAGCCACACCTGAAACTGGCAAAACAGTAGTTATGCGAAGATATATGTATGAAAAATGGAGCACACAAATCCCGCCCCCTCAAAGCAGGCCATAAGATGATGAAAGGTTTGTTCCTGGAAGGTTTTAGCATACACAGCATGTCTAGAACATTAATTTCAAAAACACCCCAAGACAATCCCAAAATAACAGTTCAGATGGGAACTTGACGAGACACAAGATCCGGCATTTCCTCTACGTGGCATGAGAGAAGAAAAGCTATCAGGTGGTGTGAGAAAAGTGCCAAGGTGAAACTTGCCAAACCTTGATGGAGTATCCAAGCTCTGTGGGAAATTATAAAAGTATACAGGAACTACAGATAGAAGAGAATATTCACACAGAACTGCAGTGCTTTGGAAACATCACAGAAAAAGAGGTACTGTGCCCGGAAGGTGCCATGCATGAATATTTCTAGAAATACTTCAACTTTTGACTTTGAATGCAGTATGTGTGCATGGGTGAATGAAGATGTGAGGGAGTGAAGCTTTTATTTCAGAAACTAAGCAATAAATTTTGTAAATCTGCAATTGTTCCTTAGCTTCCTCACACTCTGGATAACAGCAAGTCATGCAGGAGGTATCACAAAGAGGTTCTTTATGGCTGTCAATGTGATACATGCTTAAAGGTGGAATAATTGCTTAGAAATAACGGTCTCATCTATGAAAATCCCTGACTTGCATTTGCAAGCCTACCTGAAAGTATTTTCCTACTGAGAACCAGGAGGCATTCACAGTAAAATGTGCCTCTAATTTAAATATAGAAAAAAAAATCAGGTATTAAGCTTTAATATGAGTAGAAATCCATTAAAAATAATATTGCTTTTCCCCCCTTACATTGCAAAATTTTCAAAAAATGCCAATAATAACATTAACAATCAAGAGGATGTGTGGATCTGTATAAATCCAGTCAACTTAATTTTGCATACATTGTCTCAAAAATGAGTTGAATGAAATGTGTATTGTTTACATATTTCAATCTTTCTATTCCATTTTCTAATGCTTCAGAGAGCTAGCAAGGTGCAGACACTTAAAAACTGCACCATATATAGTGTAAAGATTTGTTGACATTTGTGTGTTATTAGGCCATTGTGGATAGCTACACATCATCTCTGTGACACACTTTGTGCTGCAGAGACATCTCTTGCCTCAAAATAAGGTGTTTCAGGATGCTTCCAAGGCATGCAACTTCTTCAGTAGTATGATTTGCCAGTATGAGATACTCAAAACTGTTAAGCTGTTCATGAACTGGGAGAGCCAATGTTAAAAAGGTCAGCCAATGAATACGTATAGCAACTAAGTCAGCCAATGAGAGCTAAACACATCTAAGTCTGTGCAGAGAATCGAAACTGAAGCTAGAAGGCTGGGTGTGGCTCAGCCGTCTCTAAACTCTCTGTCTCTCTCTGAACTCTGAACTAGAAGCTGCTTGTATTTTGCTTGTAACTACTACTATGTTGAAGAACTCTGCTACTGAGATAGATAGATAGATAGATAGATAGATAGATAGATAGATAGATAGATAGACAGACAGACAGACAGACAGACAGA
>JANHGD010002721.1:172651-183151 GCA_027560375.1 Imantodes cenchoa
AGATAGATAGATAGATAGATAGATAGATAGATAGATAGATAGATAGATAGATAGATAGATAGATAGATATAAAAATAATGGCTTTCTTTTTTCTTTGCAATTACTTTGTCATTCTTAAAAGGTTTCTTATAATTTGGGTTTTTAATTTCTCAATTCTGTAAAATCATGCAAAGATGGGCTGGTTTTACAAACAGAGAAGACCTTAGAATCCCATTCAGTTTGAACATCTCAACTAATGCAGCCTTACAGGAGCTTACAAAAATAAATTTCAACATGATCATTCAAAACACAGTCCATTAATAGAAATCCTAGCAAGCCTAAACATGTGATGAGGAATCTGTGGTTCTTTGGGGGTGAAGAGTAAAATGTACTTCCCATCATCTGGTAATGAGGCTGTTTTGGTTTCTAATTAAAACTGGAAAGCATTTGATCCATACAAATCATTGGATCTCATACTAGCTTACTTCGTAAGTATGTAAGGTAATAACCAGGCGTGGGTTCCACTTACTCGTCCCTATCGGAGCTGTGCAACGTTGCCGGCACACATGCGTGTCCCCCGCGGCATGCGCACGTTTCCACTCACACAGTTTTTGCTTCCTGTGCATGTGTAGAAGCAAAATTTCGCACAAGGGGAGATTTTTTTGCTTCTGCACATGCGCAGAAGCAAAAAAATCGCTGAAATCTCGCGCGAGCAAGCGTCCTCACACAAGATTTTGCTTCCGCGCATGCGCAGAAAGCAAAAAATAAAGAAAAAAGATGGTGACCGCAACGGCCTGGTTGCAATGGCACCAGAGCCATTGCACAATTTGCGGGTGCTACCGGGGTGGCAGAGTGCCCCGCACCGGTAGCAGCCCGCCCCTGGTAATAACAGAATTACTTCTCAAAAAGTCAACACAGCACAAAAGTGTTGCTATCAATAACTAGTTGTCTCCCACCTTTATAGAATTACAGGATAAGCTGCCATGAATGTGGGTTACAGAGAAATACTTTTAATTTAATAATTAATTAGTAAAAAATAATAAAGGAAAAGAAACAGAGCTTTTAGAATTCTTACACATACAGTAGCTCAGGTGCTTAATAATCTTTTATCCATAGACTGGTCATAAATACTGTTATATTAAAATCTATGAAATTACGTTTACCTATTGTGTCATTTACATACAAGGATTTTTCTATCAGTGTGAGGACATAACAAGGATAGAATAAATGAATTATTTATAAATTTATAATTTATATAATAAGCTAATTTAAAAATTAAATAATAGAGAGATTGTAAGGTAGCATGAACAGAGGGAGAATCTTTATTTCTTTCAGTTTATGACATTTAGTTTTAGTTGAAGAGGACTGGTTATTGTATAGGAGAAGAGCTCTAGATGATTTGTAGTAATTCAGTGTGAGCTCCAATAAAAGGGAATATTTGTGCATTGATAATGTTACCTAGTTTGGTGATGAAACATCTAGAAAACAACCAAGCTCAGAAAGCACCAGGGACCCCGCTCAGTGTCGGTTGTTGGTGACAGTGAAACAGCCTTTTATTCTTCTAGTTCAGGGGTGTCAAACTCAATTTCACTGAGGACTGCATGAAGTGTTTGACTTCAGGAGGCCAGAGGGTGGGCATGGCTAGGAAGGGCATCACCAGCTCAATGTCACTCATTGAGGCTCTGTTTTTGGTGGTGACGGCTTCCTGAAACCCTCTGCCAGTGAAAATGGAGCTCAGGGAGGCTGCATGTGACCTCCCCAAGCTCTGTTTTCATTGGCAGAGAGCTGCAGGAGGCCGTCATAGCTGAAAGCGGAGCCTGAGGGGACCACACGTGGCTCTCCTGAGCTCCATTTTTGTTGGCAGAGGCACCATGGGCTGCTCTTTCACTGTTTCCAGAGCAGCCCAGGCGGACCAGATCTAAGCATCTCACAGGCCGGATCCAGCCCATAGGCCGTGAGTTTGACACCCCTGCTCTAGCTAGATCATCAGTGGGAAATCTTTTCAGGCCAATCTGAATTATATAAGAACATGGCATCTTTTCAATCCTAGGCAGCAACAGATGTTTCTCTATTGGGATGGTAATAAAAATATCTGCTGCAAACTCTACGTAGGCATCAGGAAGGGCATCCGGCCAATAAACACTCAGCTCCATTTAGTCGCTTCAATTCCACACTGATAAAAGAGATTACAGGGTCATAAAAAGAAAAAAAATGGTATCTGTTTCCATGTTGGCAGATCTACAAGTCCACTGCAACTTTAGTACTTTGAACCAAATTTCCTCTATTCAAGCCATGGTGGGTATAGCAAAAGCATTTCTTCAGAGAAAGGCTGACTCTTTTCTGCTAATTAGTATTTATTTATTTATTTATTTATTTGCATTTTTATGCCGCCCAACTCCTCAGGGACTCTGGGCGGCTTACAACATGGTAATATATATGCAAATAAATAACCCTCTAAAAACACCTAAAAACACTTTAAAACAATTAAAAAAAATTAAAAACAATAACAACATTCAAACAGTACCATTCATCATACATACAATCGGGGGGCGATATTCAAGATGTTATGATTATATCATCGGCCTCAGGCCTGTCGGAATAGCCAGGTCTTAACAGCTTTTCTGAAGGCTGGCAGGGTGGAGGTAATACGGACCTCTGGGGGAAGTTGGTTCCAGAGAGCCGGGGCTGCTGCAGAGAAGGCTCTTGCCCGTGGGCCCACCAGACGACATTGTTTGGCTGACGGGACCTGGAGCAGACCAACTCTGTGGGCTCTAATCAGTCAAAAGGAGGTATGTTGTAGCAGGCGGTCTCAAAGATAGACTGGTCCTGAGCCATGTAGGGCTTTAAAGGTGATCACCAACACCTTGAATTGCGTTCGGAGACCTATTGGTAACCAATGCAGCTCGCGAAGGATGGGTGTTACATGGGTGTACCTCGGCACACCCATCACCGTACACGCAGCTGCATCATCCTTTTTTTCTTTGTTTAACTTTCTAACAAAAAGCATTTTTGTTTTTTCCCAATGACAGAGAAATCACAATCCAAGATTCCTCAGGGATGCTGACCGTGTCACATCATGATACACCAATACCAACAAATAGAGAACGATATGAAATCAACAGAGGTACTGCATCTGATACCATATTTTATATCTTAAATAATAGAAATCAGCTCATACACTCTATGTAGTCTGGTTCAGTTACTTTATTTTTTTCAATAATTATTTTTTTTAAATAAACTTGAATCACATAGCAGTAATTTCAACATATCATAAGAATGTAGCAAAATGCACTTGAAAAGAAGGGAACATTTATCAATAATGGGGCAACTCCTTTGGGTTGGCTGAATATCCCATCCACAAATTGGATGTGCATATTTGTACTTGGGGCAAATTGGCATCCCAGAATTCAAAAGATCTGATAGAAAACATGATTGCAAGGAAAAAAATCCTGAAGCAAAAATCATGTAGAATTATGCAATGGCTATCTCTAAGGGTTTGTGTGCGTGTTTGAAAGCTCTTGTAGTAAACAGCCAGCCTTTTAAAGCTATGCTTTCTCTTTGTAGAAAACATTGAAATTTTGAGAACAACTAACAATGTTATTATCAAGGCTCCTGAATATGGCTTGGAAAGTGTGGCATATAACAGTGTCGTACTGAAAGTAAGTCAATCCTTTGTGCAAGGTTTTCTTATTTTTACTTTAAAAAAATGATATTGCAAGAAAATTCGCTTGAGCTTCTATGGCAACATCTCATTTGTTCATGTAGATAAAAACTTCTGCAAAAGCACAAGGCAAAACCTGTGGACTTTGTGGAGACTACAGTGGAGAAATGACACATGAAAACCTGATCCCAAATCAAGCTGGCACTGAGCAATACTGATTTTTAATTCCCGAACTTCAGCAGGATTCAGGTATGTATTGCAGGTTGGTGAAGTTTGAACATTTTAGAGATAGAAATGAATTATAAATGTTTGAAGCAGCATGTATTGGTTAAAATGATGGTGCTTTCGATTTTGAAATGTCCACATAATGCTGAATCTGAAAGAAACTATTCTATTTCTGCCTCCTGGTTTCATAAGGGTACGTACAAAAATCTAGTTAGAGAACTCAAGAAAGAACTGGCACATAATCTTTGTCATTCAATAATTTCCGCAAAAATGAAAAGAAATTATATAAAGATAAGATTGTGATGGTAGACATCCATAGCAGTAGTAGGTTCTAAAACCCTTTGGTACCGGTTCACGTGTGCACTCACATGCATGTACGATGCTTCTGTGCATACGCAGAAGCATCCCAGATGGGTGGGCAGAGCCTCCCACCACCAGCACTACCAGTCAAAGAATGGGGCCAAACCAGGAACAACCCACCAATGATCCATAGCTAGAAATAGTGCAAACTTCAGAAGTTTCTAATTAATTCTAGCAGTTGTATCCCATCTACAGAATGCATACTAGGAGTAATGTCTGACCATATGCCTCCATACCAGTTTGGTAATGATCACAGCTTTTGGTCACAGGCAGGAATGGTTTTCAAATACCTTTCCTACTGGTTTGCAAATGTGAGCATGCACGTTGGCACGTTCGCTTCACTCGCATGTGCCACCACCATACATGCACATAGCCTCCCGCACATGCACTTTAGGTGTATGCTAGCTTTAACGCATGATCCCAGCCTCAAAAACATGCACAAAAGGATAGAATAGAGCCAGGGGAGCACCCGCGATTTCCGTTACCGGTTCGGGTGAACCGTACTGAACTGGCTAAATAATACCTCTGGTCACAGGAAGAGGAAGAGAGGAATGAAATACCATGCCAGCATCTAGCTCATAAACACATTTTCCTAAGGGGATCACTCTACATTTCCTGGGGTTATTGAAGAAAAAAATCACGAGTGTCATGATAGCTGTCTTCCAGTACCGGAGAGGCTACCACAGAGAGGTAGGGGTGAGCTTATTTTCCAAAGTCCTGGGGATAGGACAAGAAGCAATAGGTGGAAGCTCATTAAAGAGAGCTTCAACCTAGAACTAAGGAGAAACTTCCTGACAGTGAGAATAATTAACCAATGGAACAGCGTACCTTCTGGAGTTGTGGGTGTACATTGCTACATATTTTCAAGAAAGATGAGCAGGAGCCAGGGGGTTTGACTAGAAAACCTACAAGGTCCCTTCCAGCCCTACGATTTTATTTTCTTTAAACCAAGATTTATCCCTTTTCTGACCAGGATTTGTTGTTCTGTCACATTCTACTTAAAATGGGGAAATCAGCTATTTCCCTGAAATGCTCTGCTCCTTAATTTAGCAACTGGGAGCTTGAAATATTAGGATGAATTGTTTTTCTTTATGGGATTTGGTATTTGTGAACAGACAGCATTTGTATCTGGTAAAAAAAAAAACAGCCTGAAAATAATCGTTTGATTTTTGAAAATTGTATTTATGGATAAAATCATGAAATGTCTAGCTTTTTGTAATTCCAAACCTGTTCAAAAATTGTTTTAACAATCATTATTCATTCAAATGGATAATTATACTGTTTTATATAATCAAAAAGCCTACAAAATTTTCTTCCAATGTATTTGCTTTGAATTCTATTATTTATTAATATTGATTGTGTTTTTGTTGCAGAAACTGCAACGGGCTCGATTTAATCCAAGAAGACCCAAGACAATGCAAGAAGACCCAAGAAAGTCTTGTCAGCAAGATCTGTCTGAAGATAGGAAAGACCTTTCCCAGATATCCTCTTTCAGACAAACACTTGAGCCCATAGATGAACTAAATAATTTGAGGGATGTAGAAGCCCTGTGTAATGTGAATAGTTTATGCTAATTGGAAATAAATAAATAAAAAATCAAATGTGCTAATCATTGGATGAAGGTCTCAATAAATGCACATCATATAAATAAATTTGCATGGTCTTTCTTATTGTTTCTCATCCCTAGAAAATAAACAACTGAAAATAAAGTAATAACACCATTATTTATTAACAAGAAGCCAGCTCAATTATTAAAACAGATTCTCAAAATGATAAGTTTTGAAGTAAGTTAACATTTGAATTACTACATATATCATAGTAGAAGTCCATAATGTGTTGAAGTGTTCTATGAAGAAATTAGGTATCATGCGAAGCCTATCCCAGATGAAAGCAAACATAAATAGTACAAATTATTAATCAAGTTCCCATCAGACGTTTTATGGGGGGATGGAGATCTAGCCTTACCAAATGGCTGTGGGGCAATGAACTAGGGGCAATGAACACCAGATCCTAATATCAGTGCTGCCATATTTAAAGCTGGATTAATCTAGATCAGGGGTGTCAAACTCAAGGCCCAGGGGCCAGCTCCAACCCACGGTGTACTTAGTTCTGGCCCATGGGGCTGCCGTGAAAACAGCAAAGGACGGGCCCGTGGTGCTTCTGCCAGTGAAAATGGGCTCCCAAGCTCAGTTTTGCTGCCATGACCACCTGCAACCCTCTGCCAGTGAAAACAGAACTCAGGAGGCCATTTTCACTGGCAGAAGTACCATGGGCCGGTCCTTCGCTGTTTCCAAATGGAGTTCAGAAGCCTGTTTTCACTGGCAGAGCACTCAGGCCACCACAGAAGCCCCAGACATGAATGATGTTGAGCTGGCCATGCCCACGCTGGCCACACCCACCCCAGCCCCCCTGAGGTCAACCACAACCCTGATGCGGCCCTCAATGAAATCGAGTTTGACACCCGTGATCTAGATTGTCTTCTAATGACCAGTTGTAATTATATGCCCAATGAACCTATTTCATAACTAGAAAGTTCCATTGCATTTAATATATGCAAATAAGGATGTATTTATTTATTTATTTATTTTGTGATATTTGTAGGCCGCCCAATTCCCAAAGGACTCTGGGCGGCTTCCAACAAGTAGAAAACAATATCAAATACAACAATAAGTAAAAAAAACCAGTAGTATAACAATCTTAAAATTAATATGGTAGTTGATAAAACAATAAAATGCATTCATTCAACATACAGGAAAGAAGGGGAATTAAAGGTCCTATCTTATCCCACTCCCCCAAGCCTGCCGGCATAGCCAAGTCTTGACAGCTTTACGGAAGGCCAGGAGGGTGGGAGCGGTCCAGATCTCCGGCAGAAGGTGGTTCCACAATGTCGGGGCCACCACAGAGAAGGCTCTCCCCCGCAGCCCCGCCAGCCAGCATTGTTTGACTGTATAGATACAGAATTTGTAGCATTCAACTTACCTTGTCTTAGTTCAGAAGCTAAGCAGGTCAGGCCTCAACAGTGTGTTGATGGGTAACTTCAAACAATACCAGTCTTTAGTCTGGGAATGTAAGGAATTTTTTTTCAGTAAATACACCACTAAACTACTTCTCTGCGTTGCCAGGAAGTCACTAGGAGGTGAGTTTGACTTGAAGAAGATTTTGTCTATAAGCAAATGTGGGTCTGCAGCCTGAGAGAGGGTTTTAATGAGCTGAAAATGCAGATCAAGAAGGAAATGCTACAGAAATCTTGTTCCTCCAATTTTGTGTAATAATTATATTGAGAACACCCCTATGATATATGCAACCCAGTTGCTCACCACAAGTTTGAGAAATAATTACTGGAGTAAAAGTTTGGTGCAAGCTGGTAGAAGTTGGCCAGAATAAGTCAGGAAACTGAAATAAGTCAAAATCAGAGGAGTAAGAACCTTGAGAGAAGAAGTAATTAGGAGACGATTAACAGAGAGATAAAATGACTGCTACTGGATGGCTTGGGGCTAGTAAAGGAAATTAGAAGTAGGGACTTGTGGATAGAATGTGTGTGGTTTCTAGGAGCAGGAAGCCAGAAACAACACTTGGGAGAGTTAGAAAATGTATTAAAATTTGTGGTGTTGGGGTGCAAGAGAGCCATAACCAGGGAGAAAGGGGGGGGAGAGTAAGTTTAGCCTAGAGCAAGACTAGGAAAAAGAAAAGGTTAGCCTAGAAAGAGGTAGACTGAGAAATAAGGAAATAAGAGATGAAGTTTTAAAGAAATAAAGGCTACTTATGCTAAGCAAGAGATAAAAGGCAGAAAGCAGGAAGCTTTTCTCGGTTGACCAATCAGAGGTCCCACTTCCTGAAGCCAATAAGGAAGAAAGAGAACTTGGGGAGACTAGGTTTATAGAGCTTTGTCAAGCTCTATAGCAAGGAGAGAGATCCTGGCAGTTTCATATGTGAGGAAGTTGCCTGGTGAATCAGTGAGATTCACCAGGCAACTTCACCAGGCAACAAAACACAGCTTTGAAGTGCCAGGAAGAGAAGCAGATTGGATCAGAGAGGACATCCAGCCCAGAAGAAAGATATAGCAGTCAGGAAGAATAGAGGAAGAAAAAAAATGGCTTCATCAGACTCTTTCTGATCCAATTGCAAAGAGAGAAGAAGAGAACTGGTATGGTAAAAGTAAAGGTTTCCCTGTCCAGTAGTTTCTGACTCTAGGGAGTTGTGTTGATCTGTTAGAATATTCATAACTGGGAGAGCCAATGTTAACAAGGTCAGCCAATGAATAGGCATAGCAACTAAGTCAGCCAACGGGAGCTAAACACATCTGAGTCTGTGCAGAGAATCGAAACTGGAAGCTTAAGACTGGCTGTGGCTCACTCTCCACTCTGCTCGCTCTCTCGCTCGCTCTAGCTCGCTCACTCTCGCTCACTCTGAACTCTGCTGAAATGAAACTAACTGTTCTCTGCTGTCTGTAACTGCTTGAAGAAGAACTCTGCTTATGGTATTGTAAATTCATCTGTTACATGTTTATAAAGAAGTTTATGAATCCAGCTGAATCAGTCATCTGATTTTGAATTTTGCAACAAACTTTAATATTTAAATTGGAAAAGATATATCCCAAATTAGAACATTAAAGATTTTCTCTTTTAGCTGAAAAAGGATTCTGCCTGACTGGATTTTTTTTTTTTTTTTGTGGGAGGATACCATTTTACCTATTTTGGCATCATATTGACATCTACAGAATACTATGGAATATGGATGCTTCTGATTGCATTTACTGCTATTCCCTTGCAACACTTCTCAATTTGGAGTGAAATTAGACAAAGACTTCTTCCAACTTCCTCTTCTAGCCTGAATGACAGCAAAGCCATAAAACTATCCTACCAGCCACCAGTCTTTGGGAAGGTCCAGCTGATGAATGGAGTGGAAGTCAGATGGACTTAATAAAAAAAGGGGGCTTTCTCAATGAGTTGTGCTCCCTCCTTCATTCCACATCTCTCTCCCACTCTCCTGACCTCTCACCTGGTTTATTCTTGGATTCAGGCCCATCATAGGCCTGTGTTCAGAAAAAACCCAAATAACACCTGCAGAGCATCTCCATACCAGCAATATGTGTATTTTTAATACATTTATATGACTATCATTTTTTTAAACCTGCTGTATTCGGTGTAAATGAGTCCTACATTTCATTATACTTGCTTAAACAAAATCTATCTTTATAGGCAACTAGCTCATAAGTGACAAGTGCAACAAGATCTTCAATCAATTGAATAAACAGCTCTATTCATTCAGTTGTCTATCTCTGGTTTAGTAGAATAGTAATCTAGGAAGAGACTTACCAGTCATCTGGCTCACACTCCCGGAAACCTTTAGCAAAAGGGTTACTAGCAATTTTCAGCTGGGTGATCTGTCAAGACAGGGATAGCCTTATTAGTGATTTACTACCTTCTCTGGCAGCCTCATCTTTGTTCAGATAGCTTTCACTAGTCCGGGGGAAGGAAATTTCAGTCAAGTAGCATACTGGTCTAAGTTCCTTCATGTACTTCACAAAACAGTTTAGGAGAAGGCCAAGGGACACAATAAACATTTGATTTCTAATCCTGCCTACCCTTTTTCTGAGGATAGCAGGTTGGCATTTTAAAAAGGCAAAGTCTCCAAGTTGAGTTTGACTCCTAGTGGCTTGATTGGTGCACCAATCTATAAAAGGTATTCTATCCCATTGTGCTCTAGCAAAAAGAAGTCGAGAGATAAAAGTTTCAAGTTATCCAATGAAGTGTGTGGTGTACTGAGGCTGGGAGCTAGTCCCTTTCATCCATATTGATTGTATCCCCTCAGATGTCTTCCTAAATTTCTGATTTAGGATTCATAATTACCATATTTTTCGGAGTATAAGACGCACCTTTTTCCTCCCTAAAAGAGGCTGAAAATTTGGGTGCGTCTTATAATCCGAATGTAGCTTTTTCGAAGCTTTTTTTCCCCAGCCCTAACTAGGTGCTAACAATCTTCCCGGCTTCCTACTCCCTCCGAAGAAGTTCTTTCCAGCCCTAAGTCTTTGCAGGCTTGTTTTCATTCCTACTTCCTCTGGAAAAGTTTTTTTCAGCCCTAACGAGGTGCTAACGGTCTTCCTGGCTTGCAGGATTTTTTATTCCCTCTGAAGAAGGTTTTTTCCAGCCCTAAGTCTTTGCAGGCATGTTTTCATTACTACACCCTTCGAATAAGATTTTTTTCAGCCCTAACCAGGGGATAAAATAATGTGCTGAAGCTGAACAGGCTAAGGATGCTAGCCAGATGAATACCTG
>JANHGD010002725.1:71408-81588 GCA_027560375.1 Imantodes cenchoa
CCTCCCTCCCTCTCTACCACCCATCTCACCTGATTGATTCTGGGCAGTTTACAATAACAAACATACAGCTTTTAAAAAATAAAATAAAAAACAGAATTAAGAAGAAAGTTAAAAATTAAGATGTTAAAAGTTAAAAAGGTGAAGGGAATGATCCCAAGACATCAACCAATCTATCATATCAATCTTAGACCCTCTTGTCAATTGGCGGAGTGAGGTCTTGGCATTCTTCTGGAATGCTAGAAGAGTGGGTGCCTGCCTCATCTTTGGAGATAAGATGTTCCAAAAAGTGGGTGACAGAGAAGCCAAAAATATGTGTCATTCACTATATAATTTCATTATATTCACACTAAAACGCATCTCATATCAGCCTCTGTTCCTCTGATGAAACCAACTAGCATGAATAAAACTCCAAAATCTATAGTTGGTGAAATATTAAAAAATGAGAGAAAATGTTGAAGAAAACAAATACATTTGGGAATAAAATAAGATCCAGCTGCTTTATCCATTACAGTTCTTACACAGTGATCAATTTCCACAAAGGAGACCTAGGGAGACTAGAACACTTGAAGTGTGGTTTAAGGAACATTTTATCCATTTTATCCTTATTCGCTTATGGCAAAATAAAGCCTGAATAAGATATTTATTTCATGGTCGTATTTCTTTGCATATGGCATTATTGCCTGGAGGTACCTTGTTTGAATACAAACATGAAATATAAATCAAATGACTAGATGAATGAATAACATTTTCCGTCTCTCCTAGGGCCAGAAGGGGCAGTGGCAATGAAACAGTGATCTCTCTGTAAGGAATGCACCTGAAAATGTTGGTCCTCAAAAATGTTGGTCTTTTGAATTTGCCATTAAATCTGTAATCATGGAGTGATCTGGCTGGGTTTGTGAAACTGGGACTAAGACTCTCCATCTATAGCATATCATTTGTAGGTTTATAAACTTGCAGGTTTATAAAGTGCAATATTCCTGGTGCTATTCAGAGGGGGGCCCTATTTGTCAATACATGGTATAGAAAGGTCTATGATGACTCACTGCAGCCAAGTTGGTGTGACTGGGTAGGCGTGGCCATCTGAGTGCCACCAGGTGGCCGTGGTGTGGTGGGCTGCACCTAATCCTTTGCGTCAGGGGTGAAATGCTCCCAGTTCATTTGTGCCTATTGGTTATTGGAGAGCTGGTCACAAAGGGAGCGCAAAGCTCTGCCCACCTGCCCAGATGCTAATATTTGGGTTCTTTTACCCGCTGCACATGGACAAAGCATTCTGTGCATGCGCATAGGGTAAAAGAACCCAAATGGCAGCATCCGGGTGGCAGAGCCTCATGCTCCCTTCGTGACTGGCTCTCTGATGACTGATAGGCATGAGTGAACCAGGAGCATTTCACCCCTGCTTTGCGTTGACCCAGCCAAGCCCACTCATCCACACCCACCTTGTGGCACTCAGATGGCCACCCCTACCTAGTCATGCCTACCCAGTCATGCCCACCTACCCAGTCATGCCCACCTACCCAGTCATGCCTACTACAGAACAGTGTTTCTTAAAATGGTTGACCCAAGTATCCAATTATCCAACACAACAACAACTGGAATCTGTTGTTTTATGCTAGGATCTCAGTACCGGCAATCCCTTTATTTGTAAACAAGCAATTACAAATTTTAATATTACTCCCAGCATATTCATCCCCTTTTAACGACCGCATAATCCCTTATAGGGTGGAAGCAACTGAATGGAGCTGAGTGTTTATTGGCTGGATGCCCTTCCTGTACCCAATGCAGAAGGTTTTTTCAGCAGATATATTTTCAGTGTGCCCAGAGAGAGAAATATCTGCCTCTACCTAGGATTGAACTCACAGCCTCCTGATTGTGAGGTGAGAGCTCCCACCTCTAGGCCACTGCACCACTCTGCTTTGGTGACCACTACAATATACCTTCAATATTTGTGCCTTCTTGATAGCTTTCAAGTGAGAGTAGCCCCTGAAACCCACTGAAATGATGCCAAAAGAGGATATATGTGCAATGACATCTTTACTGCAAATGTCACAGTTCTCTTCTTGTATTCTGATATTTGACACTAATATACAATTTATGGCATTTTGAGGTAGATCAAACTCATCTTCCATGGTTGATCTTCCCCTTGTTTTTCTGCAGACACTCATGCTTACTATCTTGGTTTGGTAGAGTGCTGTTCTAAAACATTGCAATCATTTAAAAGAAAAAGAAAATGGAATAGAAATTGAGGTAACTCCCAGATGACAGAACTAGACTAAGGAGGTAGCATTAGATTAACAACATATACCGAAAATAAAGACTTAACAGTATAGATATAATGTTAAACAACAAGGAATTCAAATAGTAATGCTGACAGCTTAAGTATGGGAAAATGTTATCAGTCTGTTAAATATAATATGTATTAGAATCAAAATCACTCAGGGAAGGGTCTAGAAGGGAAAGAGGAAGTAGGAAGGAAAGAAAGAAGGAAAGGAGGAGAGGGAAGTAGGAAGGGGGAGAGAAGGAGTAAGAAGGTAGGTAGGAGAGAAGGACACGGAGAGGGGGGAGTGTAAAGAAAAAGAAAAACAGACTGATTAATAACAGCAAGATTAGGTGTAAATAGGTTATTGAATTCTGATTGATCTGAAAATGTATATATTATTGATATACTCTTAAGGTATATGTATTGATGCATATATGGAAACTGTGGAGAAAAATAAAACATCTTTAAAAAAATAAAATTGATTTTTCTGTCTTATAAGAATGAGAAGTTGTTGGTTCACCCAGTTATGAATTTATCTATATAATTTATCATTCTGCCTTGGATTTGAGCTAGGAATCATAGAAAATAAAATCATAATATAGTGAGTTTTATAGCATACAAATACACAGCTCATCTGCAGGCAGAAATGGGAATGTGCAACTTTAGACTGGAAGTTAAACACAAATTTTCTGGGTTTTCCATACTTGAAATAATTTGTTGTTGCTTTTTTTGAGGATGGAGTGGGGGATGGGGAAGTGGTTTGCCATTCTTAAGTAGCTGTAAATACAGCCAAAGAGATGTTGGGTAGGGAATGCATATCTCATGTCAAAACTGACCTATGACTGGTTCTGAAATCTGGAAAGTTTTATGAAGATGGAATTTCAATGAATTAATCAATTGTGTGAGTCTGTGTGTTTCAGTAGTGGGATTCAATTTTTTGTTACTATTGGTTCTGTGGGCATGGCTTGGTACTCATGTAAGTGAGTGAGTGTGGTTGGTTGGTCATGTGGGTAGGCATGGCCAACTCAATGTCACTTCCACCCAGTCACATGACTCTCCAGCTACACCTACCCAGGTTTTGTGGCTCCCGGTATTTTCTCTGGGAAATGGGTCGTGTGACTGGGTGGGCGTGGCCATCTTGATTGTCTCTCCTTAGTCCAACTCACAATAAAATAGCACAATAAAATAGTACTGTTCCAATATTTAGAATGTAATAGAATAATATAGTTGGAAAGGACCTTGGAGGTCTTCTAGTCCAATCCCCTGCTTAGGCAGGAACCCCTACACTACTTCAGACAAAATGATTATCCAATCTCTTCTCAAAAACGTCCAGTGTTGGTGCATTTACAACTTCTGGAGGCAAGTTGTTCTACTGATTAATTGTTCTCTCAGGCAATTTGAGGGGCTCCTACAAAAATGAGGGAGTCAATCTCTTTTCCAAAGCACCAAAAGGCACAACAAGAAACAATGGATGGAAATTAACCAAAGAGAGAAGCAACCTAGGACTAAGGAGAAATTTCCTAAAGGTGAGACCAATCAACGAATGGAATAGCTTGCCATCATTACAGGCTTTCAAAAAGAATGAGGGAAGTACATCCCAAAAGGACAGTGCCATGAACCACTAAAACAATGCAGAAAACGTAAAACAGTAATACCCCTTTTTTTAAAAAAAGTCAACCTCAAAACAACCGCAGCAGCTGAGAAGGAAACTAAGAGCAGCTGCTCAGGCTAATTGAAAGCCTGGGCGTGCTGCCCTAAGTCATTAAACTTTCCAACTCTATTATGCTATGTTCTCTATGTTCTAAATTGGGTGCTTCACAGCAGAATCAATACAACTGGCTGGACCACACATGCATTAAATTCACGGCCTGTATGATCAAGCTGCATCATTGTCCCCACCTGTATCTTTTCCCCCAGGAAGAAACAATAGCAATAGCAATAGCACTTAGACTTATATACTGCTTCATAGTGCTTTACAGCCCTCTCTGAGTGGTTTACAGAGTCAGCATATTGCCCCCAACAATCTGGATCCTCATTTTACCCACCTCGGAAGGATGGAAGGCTGAGTCAACCTGGAATTAGGGAAAAGCTTGTTCTGCATATAATGCACTCCTCCAGAAAGAACAGCTGGAAAGTAGAGTGTTTCCTGGCGACAAATTGAGCTACTTTATCTGGGTTGCAAAAATCCAGGTGGATGCAAAAAGGTAGAGAAAGTGCTATCTCCTTGCAGCTATTTTAGCAGTGCAAGGATGGTGGGCTTAATTCAAAGCTATTACCGTATTTTCCTGAAAATAAGACCCTTTCTTTTATTATTTTGAACCCTGAAATAAGCACTTGGCCTTATTGCCATGCACTCAAAAACCTGATTGGGCTTATTATCAGGGAATGTTGGTATTTTGGGGGAAACAGGGCACTTGGGACACAGATGACTTAAGGACTGGGCAGCTCTTTCCCTAATCTGATTCTTACTCCACATCAGTGCTGATTCCTGTGTCAATATAGTCCAGTGCTTCTCAAATAGTGGGACCCGCCCCCCTGGGGGGGCATGGAGCGATGCCAGGGCAGTACGTGTGACCCCGGGGAACATGCACGGTTCCTCTCGATCGATTCACCTGGACGGGGAGTGTTTTCCCAGTTTCACATTGCTCTGAGCCTAGAAGAGAAGGAGACCAGGTGGGGCGAGGTGGCTGCGTGAGTTCTTGTTCTCAGCAAGCACCATGGTAGCCATGAACAGCGTGGTGAACCTACTGCTGGACAAAGAGGAGCATCCTCTGCAGCTCGGCGAAAGCTTTGAACGGTACCCTAAAGCCTCCTTCCACACCATTTGCTGTGAGTGCCCAACAGAGGCGGCGCTTATGGGCTAGACTGGCGACCCCAAAACATTGGCTTGATTAAGCTGGCCTAGCCTTGTGTCAAAAGAGGGCCCTAACCATGGTAGCCTATGCATGCCTAACTGAAAACAGGCTCCACTGAGTTCAGTGTGACTTACTCCCAGGTAAGTGGGTAGAGCAGCCTTCCCCAATCAATCGTTTGCTTGCAGCTTATAATAAGTAAAATAATAAATATTAACATTAAAATTCTAGTTGACCAAAAAGAAAAAATGTGGGCCATCCCACAGTTGATTATTTAATCCAACACTTTGACTCTTTCCACCATTGCATTTGATTTAAACAGCTATTTTGTTTTTCCTTTTCTTTTTGGCATAGCTGTGATGGCCACAACATTTGCAACAATTAGTGTTACAAAGAAGTATACCAATTTCATAAATTTTATGAGGCATAAAAATGAAACTGATCTTGGTTCAGACCTCCCTGCTGTGCTTTCAATAAATAAAAATTTAATAACATTTTTTTAAATGTTGAAAAGTAGTTATTTTTTTAATTAAATTTTTATTAAACATTTTTCAAACTTTACACCACGTTTCCACTCTTTACAGCTTTCCAATATTGGTATCACTCATATTTACATAATTTCCAATTTTATAGATTGCTATTCTATACATTATATAGTTATTTATGTACATACATAATACCTTTTACCTTTAACTTATAGCAATATTACAATTTTTCCATTTTAATATGACTTTTAAGTACTCTTTTATATATGGACTTTACATCTATTTTCTAGCCAATTGTACCATGTATTCCAAATCTTATAATATTCTATTTCTTCTCTATCTTTTAGTTCCATTGTTAACCTATCCATCTGTGCCCAATCAAGTACCTTTTTTATTATCATTGCATCAGAAGGAGTATTATCTTGTTTTTACTTTTGAGCAAAAGTAATTCTAGCCACGCTTATTATATGAAGTATAATATATTTAATTTTTTTACATAGGCTTTCTCTTATTATAAAGTAGTTATTTCTATTGTTTTGTGAACTTGGAATTTTCTGATTTACATATACCGTAGCTTCTCTCAGCACATGCAGAGGATACAGTATGTCACCTTCAGTTTCCCTAACCCAAGGAGACAATATCATGGAGAGTGTCAGTGAAGATTTATGGACTGTTGAGCTCCACATTTTCCAAGAACTAATGTGAGCAATAAAATACAGAAGAATACAAAGCCACATAAGTCTCTTTGTCAGCATTGTCACCTGGACTCAATATATTCTGATTCAAGATGACAGGAATGGGTGTGGGTGACTATCCTAAAAAAAAGAAACACCTAGGTTGCCCTCTTACCTTCACCACAAAATAGAATCAGAATCCTTGCCCAAAAGCTAGTCTTTCTAGCAGTAGCATCCATCCATTTGTCTTATTTATTCTCCTGATTTTTGAGTCTGTTTTCTTCCAAAGTGGCTGTTATCCCTGACTATTTTATAGTTTTGTTTTTTCCTTCATTTTTTTTCAATATAGAAAAAGCAAAAAGCTATCATATTATCAATAATTCTTGACAACTTATTCCCTTTTAGGTCAAAAGCAAATCTAAGCATTGTAGGGTGGGTCTTTTCCGCTCTGACTTTCAATTTTCCAAATGTCATAGATAACAGTCTGAAAGAAATCTGTCATCTTCAGAAAATGAAAACACAGAATGAGTGATTATGTAACTCTGGTTTGAACTTATTTGAACTTTATTATTGTTATTTTTATCAGCACGATTGCTAGTGAAAAATACATTTAAGGTACGCAGAAATGAAAGGGTAGTATCGTAAGGCAGGTGAATTTGTATTTTCAAACAAGACTTAGAAATTATCAGCAAAACAATGAAGTTCACTGCAGAAACTAACCTCCATTCCAGGGGTGAAATTCAGCATGTTCTGACAGGTTCTGGCAAACTGATAGTGAAAATTTTGAGTAGTTCGGAGAACCGGCAAATAACACCTCTGGCTGGCCCCAGAGTGGGGTGGGAATGGAGATTTTTCAATATCCTTCCCCCAGGACAGTAGTGGTTTCACTTACTTTTGCTACTGGTTTGGGAATGGGAACGCACATGGGAAATGCTTCTGTGCATACACAGAAGTTTCTGCACATGCACAGAGATTTTTGATGACATCTGGGTGGGTGGGCGGAGCCTTCCACCACTGCTGCTACCGGTTCACCAAACCAGTGTTAACCAATAGCAACCCACCACTGCCCCAGGAGTGGGAAGGGAATGGAGATTTTGAAGTATCCTTCCCCTGCCACACCCACCAAGCCATGCCCACAGAACTGATAGGGAAAGTTTTTGAATTTTACCCCTGCTACATTCCATGTTTTACCTGTAAAGTAACTATTTCATTAAACCTTAGTCTGCATGCAATTCTAGTCCAAACGGAGTTTCAGCCTAATAATGGAGGGTTTGCTAATAGGATGCTGATATGATGATAATCTCTCATTGTTTATCACATTTTAGTGGTTAAGGCTTTTGCAGGGTTTGAAATTTCAATCAGAGTTTGAACTCTCAATCAAATCTCATGGAGCTCAAGGAACTGGTGTGTGGGATAATTGTGGGATAATTGTGTCACCTGCACAGTCTTTTCAGACCATCTAATCCTAACAATGGCTGAACCTATATCATTGTCCCTAGACTGTCAAAAGAGATCGAACAAGAGTTAATAAGACTCAGATGCAAGGCTAGTATAGTGAACAGTCTAGGTACAAAAATATTAAGTACCAGACGGAAGGCATATCCCCACCTTTTCTGGAATATCTATAGTTTAATTTGGGTTAATTGAAGCTAATTCATAGGAGGAGGAGAAAAAAACTCAATTCATCAGATTAGGGCTGTTGTCATCTGTGTCATTACATCCTGCACTCTAGGTTAGGGAAAGTTTCCAGTGGAGATAGCATGTTCATAGGAGAGCTCACATAGACCATTAGGTCAGTGTTGTTCTAAGGAATAACCTGTAGCAGGGGTGCATGCCAAAACAAGTAAGGTTTCAGCAAGCTGTAGGAAGGACTAAATCCAAAAGCAGGTAGACTCCTCCATTCTGTCACTATATCCCTTTTTATTTCTATTTTTTCTTCTCTCTTTCTAGTCTTTTTTCCCCTTCTACCTTCATGTAGCATTCCTTCTATCTTCATGTAGCATCTTCCTGTCAGAGATTGGAAATGATCATGGCAGAGGATGATTCAAATTTAAGCTGTCCTGTGTGAAAGAATGAATGTAAGCATACCAACAATAGACAATAGAGTTGGAAGATACCTTGGGGGTCTTCTAGTCCAATCCCCTGCTCAAGCAGGAGACCCTAAAGCAGGGCTGTCAAACTTGTGGCCTGCGGGCCAGATGAGTCACACGCTGGCCACACTCACATCTGGTTTAGCGAAGGGGAAAAAGTCCCAATACATCACATGAGGACGTCGTGACGCCATGAGTTTGACATCCCTGCCTAGATCATTTCAGACAAGTGGCTGTCCAGGCTCTTCTTAAAAATCTCCAGTGATGAAGCACCAACAACTTCTGAAGGCACAGGTTGTTGCCTTTGCACAGGTTAATTGACTTCACTGTTAGGAAGTTTATCCTTAATTCCAAGTTGCTTCTCTCCTTGTTTAGTTTCCATCCATTGTTTCTTGTCTTGCCTTCTGGTGCTATGGAAAATAAGTTGACCCCCTCTTCTCTGTGGCAGCCCCTCAAATACAGGAATACTGCTATCATGTCACCTTAGTCCTTCTTTTTGCTAGACTAGCCATATCCAATTCCTTCAACCATTCTTCATATGTTTTATATGTTATATAGCAACATGTTTGTTTGTTTGTTTTTGTTTTGTTTCTTTCTTAATAGTAAGTTTAACTTTTATGCAATTATTTGAAAGAATAATTGTGAAGCTAGATCCCCTCTTCTCACTAAATGTCTGGTGTTTTTATTTGCCTTTGGGTTTACAAAATTAGCTCACACTAGAATGCATCTGCTATGAGAGAAGCATTTAGATTCTAGGTTGCTTGTCCAGAACAAATTGCAGATCTTTCTCTGTGTTTAAAATACTATATTTTCCACCTACACTTGAACTCCCACCTACACTCGTGTGTCTTGCCTGTTTTCATAAAAATCTGTTCCTTGTGTCACATCAGATTTTATTATTATTTGAGAATCAACATAGACTGTATTCCTTTTTTTATTAAGTAGATACTGTGAGTGAGATAATACTCCTTTGGCAGATAAGCATAGAAATAATCTGATATGAAACACCAAATGTCAACATGACAGCATAATAAAAAAATGGAGCTTGCCCTTTCAGCAATGACATAAAAGCAGGAAACAGACAATGAGTATTTGGGAAAGGGTGAAGATGTTTTTCTGTAAGACCTAATATAGTGGTTTCAGAGTGGGGAAAAAGGTCAAACAGAAGGCAATGTCTCCTTAAGCAGGTAGAACTTAAAGGACTTTAAAAGGAAGTTGAAAATACAAGATGAGATACTCTTTTAATTTCAAATGTCTATGGAGAGTCTCAGTCATCCAGGTCATGATTGTTGAAAAAGCACCTTTAATTTCAGTGTCAAAGGAATACAGTAGAAGACACAAATAGTTCTGAAGTGTTCAGACATTTCAGCAAAGATAAATACTCAAAAGATGAAAACTAGGTGTCCGATCTGGAACAGAAAGAATAAAATCCCAGACACAAGTATATTTTGCCACAGAAGACAATACAATGAAAGGATTAAAGAGGCAAATACAACTTGTTTAAGAGAACTGTAGTGCATTTTCACAGATCCCAGATAAGTATAGATGAACAGATATCCAGTTCTATTAGGAGAAATTTGCACGATAAAAATTTTTTTGTTCTAATTCTTAACAGCTAAATGAAGGGATGTTGTAGTCTTTAGGTACCATATTTTCCGGCGTATAAGACAAATGGGCGTATAAGACGACCCCCAACTTTGCACAACATTTTCTGGAGTTAAAAAGTCATCTTATACACTGCAAAATTCGGTATTAATCCCAATAGAGCAGAGATGGGGAATTATGGCCGCTTTATGATTTGTGGACTTCAAATCCCAGAATT
>JANHGD010002733.1:30392-40542 GCA_027560375.1 Imantodes cenchoa
AGCTTTTGGACTGGTGCTGGAGCCCATCCTCCAGTTCCCTGAGGATGGGCTCCAGCATGAGTCCTAAAACTCGGAAAACTAAACCTCTAGTCTTCGGTGCCTGACCCAGATTGGATCCTGCAATAAGATATTTCATTCAGGTTAAGTGTTTATGTAGGTCAGATTTATCTTTAACCATATTCTGCTGCCTTAATCCTGACCACAAGCACTCAAGCCTCACATTTTTCCCCTTGTATAGTTTAACACTTTTCCACTATATTTTCCTGAGTGATACCATACCCTTTGATAGAAACTGCCAATACAGCTATAACATGTAACCAGCTGTTCTTCCAAGTACTTAATTTGACTGACCAAACCAAGAAGGACCAACTTCCAAATTTAAAATGCTTCTTGGTTTTTAATTTTCTTAATTGCAAGCCAATATTGGTCTGAACCAATTCCCAATATTTTGTATTGTGGTTACACTGGTAAAAGCATCAGCAAGATATTAATTTTCATGTTATGGCCATTTCTTCTACCCTTTTCCATTGGGTAGAAGCCAGGAAGAGACCACCCACAAGCCATGGTTACATATTCTAGTCAGCCACTATATCATGGACTACTAACGAATCAGAAATCCACATTTGCACATTATACTGCACTATTAAAGAACCTGAATGTTCATGTTGCAGACCTATGCTTAAATTATTTTTGAACTTATTTGCCATGTCTATAACAACCCACATTCAATTATTTCATTCAATTATTTGATTTGTGAACTTATGAAAAAAGAAAAACATTATCAAAGTTTACATGAAAGAATTTCAACTCAGGAGAGTTCCTAAAATGGAAAATAAATCCAGTCATTTGATGTTCGACATTGCTTTAAGCTACAATAAACTGCAATCTTGTAAATCACATAAAACTGTTCAAAATGTTCATACATAATTGAAATTTCAGTTGCTGTACAATTCAGCTAGGATTTTGTTCTCATTGAGGGAGGGCAGGATTTGCTCGCTTTGGTTTTCTCAGTGTATGAAAGAAGTAGTATCAAAATACAAAATAGCTAACAGAACCCCCCAAATTACAAATTCTCTCTGCCTTCTAGGCATTTATTGAAATTGCCACCATACTTAGGTGCAACCATAACAACTTTTTTTTTAAAGTCCTACTTTTCTAATAATACAAAAACCTGGTAGATATTACATTAGAAGCCATGATATAGCTTCTATAATATGATCAAGGCAGCAATAAAGTTCAGCACATCTACATACCTCTCAGTGGTTAAATCAGAGCATACAATTAGCTCACTGACTGATGGAGCTCATCCACACTCACCTGCAGTTCACACCAAGCAACTTCTACCCAGGTTTCTGTGTCCAGACCCTTGAAGACAGTTTTGAAAGCTCCTCTTCCCAACTCGATGTCAAATTTCAGAAATCTTCCACCAGGTGATGTAGCCACAGCCTTCATCTCTGCCTCCTCTTCTATCTCCTTCTTCATCCTTTCCTTCGCGGCTTCCATAATCACCTTTGAGTTTTGCTCATTTCTGGCTTCCTGCTCAGCCACAAGTATACTGGCAGAAAGATGGATCATCCTCTGATCACCCAAGATAAATTGTTCTTGCTCATTCCGTGGAGTAAGTTCCAAGTCCTTTTCATCCTCCATTATCTCCACACTTTTTCGGAAAAACCTTTTTCTTTCTACAATTGCCCCAGAGGCAGGTGTGCTAAGCCCCTCTTTGGTCCTGGCCTCCATGGTCAAAGTAGCATCAACAGAAGGATTCATACATTCCAAAGAAACTCCATCAGGTTTCTCTGATTCTTCTGTGCTAGCTGATTCACCAGAGTCTGTAGCCATGACACAGCAGAGCTTGGCACTTAGATATATGAAGTGTTTCCCTTCCTCTTCACTCCAGGCACATCATGAATAACTGCAATATTATCAGGATTTACTTCCTCTCAGATTATCATAAGATTCCCATAGCAACCTGTAACAAGAAGGAAGGAGGGGGGAAAGGTTCATTTTAAAAGGTGAAATATGAAGCAGGCACCAAAACTGCAGTGTTCAGTTAATTAGTCTACCTTCTTTATCCCAGCAACAGAAACCTAGTTTTTTGTTTAAACACATTTTTACTGCTGAGCCCGTAAGCTGAATAATGTACTATATAGATCACCTTAGATTATTGGCTTCAAGAGTTTAACATCACATGATGTTACTGTAAACAAATCCCTTGGCAGTTTGACATATGAGTGGAGTTTGTTGACCTAAATATTTCCTCCCTTTCCAACTTCTTAAATTCAGTAATTGTTAGTTAATTCACCCAATGAATTAATTGTCAGAGTTGATGCATGCTTAGGAACTTACACACTTTGTTCTCTCCTACTTTATCTGTATTACATTGCACATTGTATGCTTAACAAGATTTCCTCTTTTGGGTTTCCAAGAACCCTGCCAAGCTTGGAACCTTGTAGTTTGAATTATTTCTTCATATAAAAAGCTTCCTATTACAGAAAAAAAGAAAATGAACACAAATGTGACACTGATTGTTTAAAGTCACATAACAATAAGAGATCAACATATAATATAGTGTAATGACTAAAAATCCTGCTTAAACAATAATGCTTCTACCTGTATTGCTTAAAAAAACAGAAATTACTTAGTAACTATTTTTTTCAGAAACTACTCCCTTTGTGTTTTGCTCTGATCACAATTGCTCCTTATAAATTAAATGAAAGAGGCATTTTTATTATTATGTTCTGAATATGCATTGTGGATGCTTAATAATTAAATCCAGATAAACTGGTATTTCCTGCTAGTATGCCGTATTATGACGGAGCACTGTCCAAAGTGCTTGAGATTTTTCATGTGGTTTGAGGCTGAGATGTTTTTTTTTAAAGCAAGCTTTCAAATGTAAAAAAAGAAAAATCCATGCCTCAATGGGAGTTCATTTAATCAGCCAGCCTCTGTAACACATCTTCAAGCAAATGGAGTTAATGGACTCTATTCAAATCTCTCTAGATATTTATACTCACATGTCAAGTTTATTTACAAATGCTGAAAGCAATGTGTTGCAGCAAAGACTTAACTACTCAGCATCAGTGCATAAGCCAATTCTTTTTTACTGTACTACACATTTCAGTTAAATCAATTAACATATGTAATAGTTTCATAAAACAATCCGAATCCATGTTACTTTGTCAAGCTTTTAATATATTTTAACATGAATTGAGACATCAGTTTTAAAAAGAGCAAGAAAAAGAACATCCATGAGAAAACCAACATGCTGTAGTTCTTCAGTTAAACTAGACATTCCTTGTGAATGTATTTTAGAATTCTACATCTTCATAAGATACGGTAGGTGTATGCAGAATCTGAATGAGTTAAAAAAAACTAGTGTAATATATGCTGTAAAGGAGAATAAAAATGGGTAAATATTTTACTTGGTATTGGGGGAAAAAAATAAGTAAGAAATCCTATATCACTACATTTAAAATTTGTTCAATAAAGAGAGTCTTTATGACACAGTCATTCTTTGGATATAAAGCAACAGAAGATCATTCACTGAGAGGGAATTATTTGCATGGCAAGCAATGCTTAGGTTTATTTCTGCCTTTTTTCTGTGAAAGAAACAGAAGCTTCCTCCACACAATTTTCACAATTTTGTGGTGCACTCAGCAAATGTTTCCACCTATTCTTGAGCCAGTACTCCTCTAACTAGCCAACGGGGAAACACTAAAAATAGCAAAACACTCCATCCTCCTTGTTCCTCCCTTGCTACATTTTAGTTTTATAGCAAGAAACAAAGAACCCTCATCCCAAGCCCAGCTGCTATTCTGTTGGAATGCAGCAAAGTCCCTCTGCTAAGTAGCCTGAAACTAATGGGGAAACAGCAATAAAGCATCATAATATCTATAGTCTAGAAAAAGTCTATAGCAAAGAAAAATCTCATGAGCAAGCAAGCAAAGTGAGATCAGGAACTGCCTACCCTACAGCTACAGAGAAAATGCTACACAACTATCTCTCAGCATTTCCTTTAGAGGCAATTGACTAATTGAATCAATTAATGCCTGAATTGGCTGTGTACAAAGCCCGCTAGAAATCCCTCAGCATTATGGAAACATACATGAGAAAGTGCCAATGCCATTTTGGTGCCACTCTTACACATGGAAGAGGGTAAAATTAATTAGGTAGAATTAGTCTTTACCATCTCCATCCTCTGTCTTTTGTACCCCAATAGGGAGTCTTGTGATAATATGCCATTCAACTCGCAGGAGATGACTCTAAGTGGCTTACAGACATTTGATTAAAATGCACTATAAAACATTAAAACAATAAAATTCAAGTAAAATAAAACTAACCAGGATGGAGACGGAGGGAACAAAATGTGCACAGGAAGCAGGTAAGATGTTCTCTATCAGGGATGGGTTCTTTCCGGTTCAGACCGGTTCACCTGAACCGGTAGCGACCCGCTGGTGACATCACGATGAGGTCACCAAACCGGATTGGTCAGTGCCAGTGCGTGGGCGCCACCATCTTTTTTTTTAAAATTTTGCACACATTCTGTAAGCCCATCTGAGATACCTGAATTATTATAGTGCAGAATATATTAAGAGAGCCAGTTGCAAGTAATGGTTAAAGGGTCAGGCTAGAAACATGGCATCTGAGTTCTAGTCCTGCTTTAGACACAAAGTCGGGTGGATGACCTTGGGCCAGTCACTCTCTTTTAGCCTCAGAAAAGAGGCAATGGCAAATCACTACAGTTATATTGTTAGTTTATGGATTAATTGGAACATAAATAAAAGATAAACATGAAAATAAAGTTAAAAAAAATAAAAAAGAACCGAATAAAAATTAGAAAAAAAGTAGAAAAAGATAATTAAAGATGTGACTTCCGACCTTCTTGGTAGTGATTACAAACAAATTATTCACCCTCCTTCTTTAAGATTATATTATAAAGATTTCTATTATCCCAGATTCAGACCATTTTTCAATCAGCAAATTCAGAAATTATTTAGCAAAAGTGGCAAACCACTAAATCTTGCCAAGGAAACTGCAGGGGCCAGTCCAGACATTAGCCGGGCATTCATAAAGATTCAAAGGCATAAGTAATAAAATAATATAAATATAAATATATTAATCCATAAACTAACAATATAACTGTAGTTAAACTGTTCTAAAGCTTGAAATGTTCTAAATCATGTGTTCTGTCATCTCATTCCCTGTGAATAGCATTCTCTATTTTTGAGATATAAAACAAAAGAAAATGATATTAAAGAATGCCATTAAATTCTATCAATGCTTGCTTTACCTAGTTCTTCCACCTTTATACGGTAAAATCAAAATAAATTAGCAACTGAAGCATGCTAAGAAAATTAATTTTAACAACTCGCCCACTTTGTAACAAAATATTATTAATAGCCTGGTCCAGCAATTGTCCCCCACAACCTGCTCCAAAAAGAGAAAATGTGAATTCACAGGTGCAGCTCTTTTGCTAAGGCTAGTTGAAATGGAATTCAGAGCTAATGGTAACAGGAGCAAACATACAACAAACGATCGACAATTCACCTTTGAGACCAAAAACCAACTGTGCCTATGACATTCCCACACTGACTTTTAAAATCAAAGTACCTCCCACTTGTATACATAAACAATAGTTTTTTAAAAAAATATTTGCATACTATATTGTACAATAAAACTATATCTACAGCTTTAAAATGTTGGAAGTTATTTAACAATGCACGATGCACTATTTTAGGAAACTAGCCAAACTGAAATAATGTAACAGATAAACAATGCTAAGGAAACCGCACTACCACTTTTATAAGAAATAAATGAAAGGCAAAAAATACAATCTGGAAAGAAAAACAAAGGCAAAGAAACTAGGGGAAGTACCAGTAATGGGTCCTAAAGCTCTTTACTACCGGTTCGCGCACACACTCACGACACTTCTGTGCATGTGCAGAAGCGTTCCAGGCGGGTGGGGGGAGTCTCCCATCGCTGGCACCTACCGGTTCTAATAACCAGGAGCAACTCACCGCTGGGAAGTACTAGTATATTTAGGCTTGAAAAGTTCAAAAATTATACTGTAATGGACTGCAATTTGTATGTTTATCAACAGTAGACAATAACTGTGTTCCATTATTAATACAATACATCACTAATTAACACACTTAGCTTATGCAAGTCCAACTCATGTATTTAATTTATGATTTCTGAAGCAAACATTTGGATTAAATAAACAATAATTAATACTGTTTGGGTAGGTCTATTGTGTAAAAACATAATTTCAAATGTTAAACTAAAACTGGGCAATCAATATCCCACAAACATGCGGCCTCCACAGTATTCTGAACTACACTGCCAAATTTTGGTGGCAAATAGCCTCATTTCAGTTATACCTTTCCCCCAAATTTCTGAAAAAAAGAGTAAAAAGCACACGACTATAAAATAATTCAGCCATTTTCCTGCTAAATTTCAGTACCATAATTTTTGCTTATTTGTAGGATTTTCCAGGTCCTCATGTTAAGCACAGGAATATTGTAGTTCCCAGAGGTGTTCTGTTCCTCTTCCTATGATTAATACTTCAAAAAGAGGCTCATTTCCTGGCTGTATTAACATCCATAATAATAATAGTTTTATTTGGTTCCATATATTTATTTTGTACTGTTTTAATGATTTTAATTTTTAATTGTATATATTAACATGTCCAGAATCACTTGTTGAAATTGCTGGGTGGCTACAGAAATCAAATAAATTAAATATAAGTTTTAGAAGTCATATCAGGAAGTTGATGTAAAAAACACTCTAATCCAGTGATGGCGAATCTATGGCACGGGTGCCAGAGGTGGCACGTGAAGCCATATCTGCTGGCACGCGAGCCGTTGCCCTCGCTCAGCTCCAATGTGCATGTGCGTGCTGGCTTTGGGAGGGCATTTTTGGCTTCTGGAGAGCCTCTGGGGGGATGGGGGAGGGTGTTTTTGTCCTCCACAGGCTCCAGGGAAGCCTTTGAAGCCTGGGAAGGGTGAAAAACGGGCCTACTGGGCCCACCAGAGGTTGGGAAACTGGCCGTTTCCGGCCTCCAGAGGGCCTCTGGGGGGCAGGGGGAGCCGTTTTCATCCTCCCCAGGCATTGAATAATGGGTGTGGGCACTCACACATGCACGATAGTGCACACACACGCATTTTCGGCACCAGAGGGAAAAAAAGGCTCTCCATTACTGCTCTAATCTATATAAAATCAAAACCAATTATTTATTATCATATTATGTACAATTCTGAATGAATTACTGAATCAATAGAACAATTATTTTATGGACAACCTCAATGAAGAAGATAAATATTTCTATTCTTCGCCTACCTTATTATTTTTTTACCTTCTTACATTAATATGTGTTTGCATGCACACATACATGTACATACACATATCTTTGAGTCAGCGTTGACTGCTGGTGACTGCCTGGATAAGACCCAGCAGTTATCTTGGCAAAGTGTGCTTCCTAGGGCTAAGAGTGAATGACTGGCCCAAGTTCCTCCAGTTAGCTTTGTGCCTAAGTCAGGACTAAATCACATGGTCTTCTGGTTTCTAGACATGCTTTAACCACTACACCAACTTGGTTCTTGTATATTAAATATGTATATTAAATATTTATCTAAAATAAAATTATAATATATATATATGACATATTTATATAAATATTTAATAAAGTGTCATGATACTCCAGATAACAGATCTGTAAAGCTAATTCAATTAATTACTCTAATTAAGTTAGTCTAAAATCCATACAGTAATACTATTTGGTATTTTATGCTGCTGCTGGAGAATATTCTGCTAAACATCCGTCATAATTCTCTACTTGCATTTACATGAGGTAAGCACCTATGGTTAAGTGAAGCATGGTTTATTCCATTAACTTAATTTCCTGGGTTAATATGATATACTGAACCATAAACTAAATACATGGATTGGATTTATACAACATGTTGCAATAAATTACGGATGGCTTTAAGATTCTCTTGAGATAAATGAAATTCAAATGAATGATATTTCCATACAAAGCTATATAATCCAAGATAACTTTTCTTAAACCAATATTTCTGGACTAAAACATGATTTATCTTAACCCATATCAGGGTAGAGAGAACAGGTTTCTCCTTTCCAATGTATCCTTTTCGCCCCTCTCCTTTATCACCCTACTTTAAAAATTTAGTAGACTTCCATCTACAGCTCCTATCTTTATGTGGCTCATACATTCTATCTTCCTCCTTTAACATTACAATAATTAGAATTAAATATAAAATTAAGGTCTATAAAATGAATAATGTCAATAGGTATTTCTGAGTATTATTTCAAGTTATCTTTGATAATTTGAGGAAATACGGCATCCAAAACAGCATGTCGGAGGGCGTGATGCAACAGAAATATTAACGCACATTTGACTGCCATGCTTAAAGGGTTAGGCATTTGCTAGGCAAGAAAATTTCACTTGAGATTTAAAGAACAGCTACATGATAATACAGTATGAGATCAATACAGCCTAAATCATGCATAAATCTTCCACTCCATTCATCAGATCAGCTATCAGCCATCAGCTGAGACTGCCTGGATCTCAAGATTATTTTGGTTGGTCCTATTATTTAACTCATTCTTTAGAAAGACATGAAGACTTACAGTACAATATCTTGCTTGTTTAATCATGGTTTATTGAAAAATTGCAGCTGGCTGGATTCAAACAACATTATGAAACTTGACGATGTAGACCCATGATGGCGAACATATGGCACATGTGCCACAGGTTGCACGTGGAACCATATCTGCAGCCACATGAGCTGTTGCCCTAGCTCAGCTCTGGCGCACGCATTTTCAGCTGGCCCCGCCCACACCGCCCCTCCCCTCCCAGGAGTCTCCACATGGCCCGTTTTGGATGCCAAGTAAGTACAGGGCTTACACAGAGGCTCTGGGACAGCATTTTTGGCCTCCAGAGGGCCTCTGGGGGATCGGGCAGGCTGTTTTCACTCTCCCTAGCCTCCAAAAAAGCCTCTGGAGGCTGGGTAGGGCAAAAAACAGGCCTAGCGGGCTCACATGAAGTCGGGAAATGGGCCATTTCTGGTCTCCGGAGGTCCTCTGGGGGGGTGGGGGAGGCCATTTTCACCATCCTCAGGCTCCAGGAAAGCCTCTTGAGTCTGGGGAGGGCGAAAAACGGGCCTACCGGAAATCTGGAAACGGGCAGTTTCCGGCCTCTGGAGGCTTCAGAGAGGCCTGCTAGGCCCAAAACGGGGCATGGGGGGTCGTACGCGCATGCATGGGGGGTTGTGCATGCATGCATGGGGGCAGGACAGCACAGGGGGGTCATGCATGCATGCGCAGTTGGCGGGGCAGGAGGTGGGTAGGGCATTGAACTATGGGTGTGGGCGCAAACACTTTTGGTACCTGAGGAAAAAAAGGTTCGCCATTACTGATATAGACCATAGTTTAAAACCCCAAAGGCCTAGTTAATACAATATGGAAAATGTTATGTTTAGTAATTTACTGGTAGTAAAATGTATAATCATAACTTTTACTTTAAATATTGTATTGTCTATTGCTACATTCACTGTCATTCTAGAGGATAATCTCAGTTTGACACGACAATTGACACGACTACAAACTGATAATCTCAGTTTGACACGACTACAATTGTTAGTTGCTCCCAGAACTTTTGAAAACAATGAGTACTCACACATGTACTTTAAAAAAGACTCCTTCTAACATACCTTAAAGATATCCCTGATGAGAAAACAGCAGCCTGCTTTATCAATAATTATTCAATATTCCATTGTTGATGTTGAAATTAGTTTCCAATTTGTATTTTTAGGTGGAAGAAGCAGTAGCTCTACGAGCAAATAAAGAACTCCATTAACAAATAGTACATCTAAACCCCATGATCTAAAAATATCTGGTTCAAAACCTTTAGATAACATTCCATGAATAATCATAAACCATGAACACATTTTTAGTTAACAACATTATTTCTCGCTAAGTCAAAAAGTAACTGGATCTTATGACACTTCTACATTTTAAATAAAGAAGTTCAAAATTGCTATGGTGAATTAAAGCTGTTTATTTTAAATCACGACATCTCTAGTTCAAATTCTGGCTGTGCTACAGATTTCCTATGTGACCCTGCACAAAC
>JANHGD010002735.1:55701-69115 GCA_027560375.1 Imantodes cenchoa
CTTTACAGCCCTCTCTAAGCGGTTTACAGAGTCAGCATATTGCCCCCAACAATCTGGGTCCTCATTTTACCCACCTGAGAAGGATGGAAGGCAGAGTCAACCTTGAGCCTGGTGAGATTTGATCTGCCGAACTGCAGCTAGCAGTCACCTGAAGTAGCCTGCAGTACTGCACTCTAACTACTGTGCCACCTTGGCTCTTTTTGGGAGAGATGGGAGAGAAACCTTTTATGAGTTTTCTTCAGAATCAATGGGCTCTTCAGAATAATGTTATCAACCCAATTAAAGAACGAATTTGGATCTTATTCTGAATTCCACCCCAAAATATTTCCCCTTACTGGGTGTTAATAATAGTTTCTGACCAGCTGCTTATGTGTTCTGTATCATGATGATGCTAAAACAGTGAAGAGTTTTAACTCTGGCCAGATTTAATGTTATGCTTTCAGCAATTTTAGTTGGTAGATACTAGAAAATTGCATATAAGCAGCACCTTTGCTCTTATAAAAAGAGGAACACTGACTCAGTAGAACATGCATTGCTTCTTTTACACAGAAATATGATCTATTTATGCTGCGTCTGTTATTAGGAAATTGCTAAATTGATCTCCTGGTGGTGAGCTAGTTGAAACCTTTATAGATTCTATAAGTCAACCCTTGGAGGTGAGTTCGTCGGCTAAGAAATATGTTTAACTTTTAGCAAGGTAATATCTGTTATGGTTAGTAGGGATAGAATTAAGACAAGCTTAATAGAACTCATAGATTTCAGGTTTTAAATATTTACTGAAGGCTTAGAATAGAAGGGAGGATTCAAGCACAATTCTGCTTCCAATTTCTCTCTCTCTCTCTCTCTCTCTCTCTCTCTCTCTCTCTCTCTCTCTCTCAGCCAAATACCACTCGCTCATCACAAAATCTCCAGAAATGTAAAGCCTACAAACTTGAAACTTGGCATGTATGTTTCTCTTGGCTTCTAGATCCTCGCTAAGAAAGGATTTTTCGAAATGACCCTCAGATCATTTGTCTTTCTTATACAGTATTATATTAACATGCTCTGATGCTGAGGAATTAGACATTCAACCCCCCCCCCTCCCCATTTGAAAAGAACTCTGTTCCAACTGGCAGTTGCCTTATATTAACACGCTCTGATGCTACCCCTTTGCTAAACTGGGTGTGGGTGTGAGCATGGGCGTGGCCAGCGTGTGACTCATCCGGCTTGTGGGCTGGGAGTTTAGATATTCTACTCCCCCTCCCCACCTGAAATAACTCTGTTCCAACTTCCAGTTGCCTTATATTAACACACTTTGATGTTACACATTCTACATAAATTTTCAAACTTTAAATGTCAATGTATCAAGCCCGATCATGATGAAGCATGGGTATCCAACTACTAGTTTTACATATTTATGAAATGCTATTTCTGTAGTTTGTAATGGAACGGCTGTAATGAAATAGATAATGCTAAACTCAAATTTCCTAAAGTAAAAAGTGAATAACATTTCTGTACAATAAGACAAGCAAAAATGCTCATGGATTTCAATACTTTAGATTTTATCACAAATTAAGTTTTAAAAATTGAGAGTATTTTTATCCTGACAGATATAAACCAGCAATTGAGAATGCCTCAGCTATCTACACTTATTTTTTAAAATAATGATGGCTTAAATAGGTTCCATGTCAAATTTTAAAGTTTAAATTTAAAGCGTGCACATAAATATATATTCAGGGTTTGTACTAAATCTGGACTTTAGTACTCAATGCAATATTCATTTTCTTTAGCTCAACATCTACTGTAGATTTGAACCAAAATGTAAATGCTGGTGTCTCCTTTTCTTAGGATATGCATCTTATTAAAGTAAAAATTGCATAATTAAAGTTTGCTCTATCACTGAGCTACACAAAATCTGCTGATGGACATCTCTTTATCATTATTGTGACTGAGACTAACTAAACACAAACCTTCTGAGAAAATAAAAGAAAGTAGAGTACAATTAGAGTTGTGGTGTAAAATGAAGCACCCTAGAAGTTTCACATAATGTATCTATTGACATAGGTTTGGTATGTGATAAGTATTTGTATTGCTCCAACATTCATTAATTTTGAGTTGACTTACATTGATATTTTGCATTTGCTAGTTTGCAGCTGATTTGTTGCTTTTGAAAAAAATCCCTGTGGAGCTGTATTAAGAAAAATAAAAACAGTAAATTACCATGCTTTAAAAAAAAAAAAGTATTCCTGAAGGCATTTCATGGTGTTATTACCCAATTAGTAACTAAGTCTTTGAACTTCAATATCCCATAAAAAGAGAAACAACAATACAAATTTCAGAAATAACTATTCTAAAATATCACTGCCCCCTTTAAATTTAGAAAATCTAAATTAAAAGCAGGCAACGTGGCTGAGATGGTGTACGGACTATCACACAATGGAATGGACCTTCTGGGCTAACTTCTTTAATTTTCCAAATTGGTGGCCTATATTGACATACGGGTCTATGGGTCTTATGGGCAAAATAACACTGCCCCCTTTAAAACACAATAAAAATGGCAGGGCTTGGATTGAAGATAACTTGTTATAGATGATATCTACTTTTGTTTCTTGGGATTTTTTTCATTGCCTTATGATTAAAAATAATAATTTACCTAGTTTAGAAAGACAAGAGCTGATGATGATGATGACAAGAGAGATGAAAAGGTATTTCTATGTGAATTGTAATATAGTATTCTGAACTGATTACCTTTTGTTCCTGCTTGTTACAGGATCTGGGAATCTCCCCTTCTTCTGGCTGCAAAAGAAAATAATATCTCAGCCATCCAGAAGCTGATAGCGAGCCATTCCTGTGACCTTCATGAACGAGGTAGCGGTCCAACTTATTTATCATGGCCCTATTACCTATTAAGAGAAAGCACAATTTGAAGAGCAAAGAAGAGATGGTGGTAGAAATGTGGTTGATTGGCATATGCAAGGACAGCTTCAGATCCTGGAAGGAGCAAAATGACTAAATGCCTTGAACTTCCTTCTGGAGGAAAAAATGCCCCATATGAATCCGTAAGGCGTATAGCACGGTCGCTCTTGTTTATCGTCTGTCAGAAGAGAGACCACATACAAGAGATCCCAGGAATAGACGTGTCCAGCATTCTGTCTGTTGTGACCTATAAACATAATTGCCATAGTTGTGGCTATCTCTAGAGGGACCATCCCTAGATCATTGCAATGTCATGATAGCTTCTCTTTCTTTGACACTCTTTGTAGGTGCTGTTGGGGAGACAGCTCTTCATGTAGCTGCCTTACACAATAACTTAGAAGCTGCTCAGCTTTTGATCAATGCAGCTCCAGAACTTGTGAATGAACCTGTGACCTCTGAGCTGTATGCTGGTAATTATTATGATTATTGGATTTATGTCTCCTGCTTTGAATAAAATATCAATGAAGAAAGCATCAGTTATCGTAAACATAATTAGTCACCTCCTGGCTCATAATCAGAAGGAAAAATAATAATCCCAGAATATATTTATGGAAACTCTATTGAAATGGGTCTTTTCATGATACCTAGCTATAGAAAATAAGATAATAAGATAAATAAGGTAATGGCAAGATGTTCCATCAATTTTCTCCAATTACCATTCAGGCCCACTTCCAAGTCTTCAGATGATAATGGGGCATGGTGGACCTTTTCAGTAGGGTTACTGTATGGAAGCTGATTTTCCGATGAGAAGAATGCACTTCAATGCATACTTTATTTAGCATAAGAATGGTATATCAGTTTTAAAAAATCACTATAGATGAATCCCAGACAATCATTTATTCTACTACAGACTGTGATAATATAACCATTTCAGTCCAATTTCTCTCTTCAGTGCCCAGAAACAGTGAAATATTGAATATGTTTCAGGATATTTGTTTTAGACATATAATTTGGCTAATAACTTGCCGTATAAACGGTGTGTGCAACTGAGAATATAATTTGCCTTGTTTAAAGTAAGAGTATATTTGAGAACCTGATATGTGCATTATAAGCTAATGTTTTACTTGCTCCATAAACAATGTGAAATACGACATCAACAATGAAGTACTCAAATTTTCAAATGACACCGAATACTAGGAACAAAAAGGAATGGAATGAATTAAATTATGTGAATGGACAACAAAATGGCTCATTGTAAGTGACTGCAATCTAAGCTTCATATTGACAGAATTTGCAGTTCTGGGGGAAATGTTTGTGATGCTGGTGGAAAGACATTTTTTGCAATTCTGATGAAAATGCTAAGAATCCCCAGGGTAAAAATAAACAGAAGAAGACTAATTCCATGTCAGAGATTATTACTGAAAGGAATAAAAAGCATAACTGCTGATATCATAATATAAATGGATATAATAGTGCAACTTAAAGCACTACATATTCAAAATGGATTAGTATTCCCATGTTTGGAGCTTGTGGTGAGACCTGAATCAAGGACTCACAGTTCAGCCATTTTGCCACTGCCTCATACTAGACCCCTGAGAAATATATTCTAAGAAATTCAAGATGGAATATTAAGCAGCACATTAAACATTAAAACTCTTGAATGAGAACCTGGGTATTCATTTTTAACGGCAATTAACTTTGCAATTGCATTAATAATTAAATCCAGCCTCCAAACTAACACTGAATCAAATTCAATTCCCTTCTGCATTTAACCCTGATGAACTTCTTTGAAAATGCATGAGGCTGATATAAACTATAAGTGATTTAAAATATGTATTTATGTTGTTCATGAGATACTAATCCATAAACTACATTGATCATATAATGAGCTCCAAGGCTGATCATGGTTTCCAAAGGAATAAACAGTTTCTGTTGTAGAGGAAATAACAGAAAGCCTTACGCTCTCTTAAGATTTAACAGCATTATCATAACATGGAAACTCCATGTGTTTCATGGAGTACAGGTGTCCTCTTTGTGTTGTGTTGTGTTGTGATCCTGTGAGGAAGCTACTAAGAAGTAGATAGCACAATCTGAGTTAAAGGAGAGTACGGTCTCTGTAGACATGATGGGCCAGACTAAATTCTCTGTGGTCCAGAACCCAATCTTTTGGCTAGAGTGCAGGCAATTATTTCAGCCCCACTCTTTACTTTGAATATTTGCCTTGATATGCCTACTACATCTTGTTGCAGAGCTTTTTTTTTTTGTAGGTACCACCTTCTTTTAGGGGTGTGTATGTGGGAAAGGGTTTTCTGTCCTGCTATCCTTTTACATTTTTATTATTTTACATGTATCTACTTTGCTTTTTGTTATTATTATCATCATTATTATTATTATTATTATTACACATATCTACTTTGCTAATGTTTATACTTATATCAATAATTTCTATCTTGTATGTGCTTGACAAATAATAAAATAAATAAATAAATAAAGTTGCCAAGGTTGGAGACCCCTTTTCTAAAGGGTTCTTCAAATCTCTGGAAAACAATCTGCTTCAGTTTTCCAGTCATGAAACCTGTCACCAGATTATATATACCTCTCCGTATTGGTTCAATTGTAGTATGTCAAAGCAGAGTTTGGCATAACCACAGACTCATACGTTTTTTCTCTGGCTATTTGATACTACAATTGTATACACATAAATTCCCAGCAATTTTTGTCTGTGTTTTTTCTAACAAGCTAGCATATCATGATTTCCAGGAATGGTACAGAAATTCTAGCTTATGGCTGAAACTTCTTATGAGACAAAGTGAAAAACTTGTTTGTTCAATCAAAACCATCCACTCTCACATATATATCTATATATATTGGGGGGGGGGGCTTGATATGTGTTTTAATTACAAAGGGGAACAATGATCAGGGTCACTTCTACTTCTGTTGAGAGCCGTAGTAGTGCAGTGGTTAAAATGCAGTACTGCAGGCCACTTCTGCTGACTGCTGCTGACAGCAATTTGGCAGTTCGAATCTGACCAGGGCTCAAGGTTGACTCAGCCTTCCATGTTTCTGAGGTTGGCAAAATGAGGACCCAGATTGTTGGGGGCAATGTGCTGACTCTGTAAAACCCATGGAAAGGGCAGTAAACACTGTAAAGAAGTATATAAGTCTAAGTGCTATTGCTACTATCCCAAACAAACATTGTATTGTTGCACACCAAGAAAAAAACATATTGACCTTTTTCAAGGTAAAATATGCTACTCTCAATACCATGTCCTGCAACTACAAAAGAAAACCAAATTGTTGTAGATAAAGAAAACACACACAAAAATTAAATTCATTCATTTCTCTGTACAAATTGTATTTACCTTTTCTTAAAATTATTTGCAAGTTAATATTAAGGTTGAAATCTTAATTACTTATTGGTGAAACAATTCTTAAAACCCAAAGGCACTTATTTGTAAGTACAAATGTATAGAATTCCCTTGGAGAGTTATCTTATGGTGATACTTCATATTTTGGACTTTATGCACTTACATCAGTGGTCTTCAAACTTGGCAACTTTAAGACTTGTGGACATCAACTCCCAGAATTCTCCAGCCAGCATAGCTGGTTCAGAATAAACCTATATTTAGTTATACATGATCCCTAAGCAACATAATATACTAAGAAATGTTGCAAGTGAGACCAGGTCTCACATCTGCTTGTGAGATATAGAAGATGTAGCAAGCTCTACTCAGATTAGAATATTAGTACCAAATTAGCTTTGCCTAGAATCCATGTGTATAATTGTTATTAAAAAGAAAATAACTTATATAATAACTTTAAACAAACTTTTAAAAACAATGATTCATGCACTATGTAATTTTATTTTTTCTTTCACCAGAAGAAAAAAGGCAAACATTGCCCCCTAATGGGAACATGGTACTAAAGAAAAAGGGCAAGAAATGTGCCTTCTTTCTTTAAAAGTACTGAATTTGCAATTCTAAAAAAGCATATATACTTTTTACTAAACAATTAGCACTTCTAGTCAGCTAGATGGAATTTAACAGTGTCCACATCGCTAAATTCACCATGCTGCCCTGCCCGCCCCCCAGACTTGTCAGCTAGAAAGCCGGCAGCCCAGGCTGGAGACCTGAGTGACATGTGATGGGGTGAGCTCCTATCCATGCCTCAGCTCCTGACAACCTAGCAGTACGAAAGCATGCAAATGTGAGTAGATAAATTGGTACAGCACTCTGTGACTTTATACTGGCCACATGACTGAAATGTTTTCGGACAACGCTGGCTCAAAGGCTTTGAAACAGAGACGAGCACCACCCCATATAGTCAGCAATGACTAGAAATCCACAAGAAGTCCTTTACCTATACTAGACCCTTCATTCGGCACTATTATAACTTAAAATGGACGCTGAGCAAATTGTTTTTAGGAGAATCCTGAAAGCTGTTAAGATGTACCTTGAAAAAGTCCATAGCATTTCTACAAAGTAGAACAAAACAGCAACAAATGTGATAAATATAGCAACCAATAAATCCAATTAAAATGTCCAAGTAACACCATATAAATGAGCAAAAGCCATCTAACGTTTTTGGTCAATATTAATTCTAAATGTCACATATAACAGAATCTTTGTAAATAATCCGCTTCTTACTCTTAATTCTCTTCTTCCCATCCCTTTTCTATTAAGATTAGATAATGGGCATCCATGCAGATTTTATGCAACACAAGACAATGCTGCTTAATTAATATCAAGTTTTATCTAGGGCAAAAGTAACATCATTTTGGTATTTTTGAATTTCAGTCACCAGCAACAGCACAATAGTAGCATTAGGTTGTTACTCAGGAAAATGAACTGATATAGTTTTTGGCTCTTGCGTATGGTGGTATTTACAGGGTGGTCTTAATTATGTTACTTAGTCATATGTAAAACTAATTCGATAACACTCTCTTACTTGAAGGATTGTAGCTTTGGGCAACAGACTTTACAATGATTTTCAAGGGAGTTGAGATTAGCATGAGATAGCACAGCTTTGTGGAAAAAGCCATTTACCTATTATCAGCTTTGACCTAATAATATAAGCTTTGAGTGATTGCAAAAAGTGATTAAAAATGGAATTATGGAGGCTTAAAAGTTGAAAAAAGTTGTTTGACTCCAACGTAAACACATTGTCATATGTAACAAAAAATAGATTTTCCATACTTCGATGTTTGAACTTTTAAAAATGGATGCTGCATCATTTAGCAAAATTAAAAGAGAACAAAGAAACTCTTTTTTACATTTAAATGTTCATAATTTGGCTTCTGTAGACTGTTTTTATTCTTCAATTGTAATTAATTTATTCTTTTATTCTTTAATCTTCTTCCTTCATACTTGTAAATGAAACAAAAATCAGCTCTTTGAACATCAGGTAGCTAAGACAGACAAAAAACAACTCTGATTTTGCAATCATTCCTATAAAGTTTAATTGTTTGCTATTATCCAATATTACATTAATCCCAAGAGAGGTAAAACCCTAAAACAGTGCTTCTCAACCTTGGCAATTTGAAGATGTGTGTACTTCAACTTCAACTCCCAAAGCTGGCTGGGGAATTCTGGGAGTTGAAGTCCACACATCTTCAAACTGCCAAGGTTGAGAAACACTGCCCTAAAATATACAAATGTAATACAGTGTAAAACCCATACTAACTCAAATAAATAAATAAATAAATAAATAAATAAATAAATAAATAAATAAATAAATAAATAAATAAATAAAGTCTTCTTCAAGTCAAGCTCGACATCTGGTTATTTCATGGGCAGCATTAGACTCAAAAGTGATTTTACTTTAATATGCCTACAGAAAGAGTTCCACAACCAATATTGGTCATCACAAAAAGATCTTGTGCTATGATTCTATTAACGCTGGAATTGATAGGGGCTTCAATTACAGCTCATAAATCACAAATATATTCACCACCGTAACTGTGACCTCAAACATTTTAGAGATTACTACATAAGAAAATACAACTTGTGCTAGAAAGAATTTAACGGCTTATACAGTTGCTGTAGGATTGAGTCCGCACTAAAGGTCACCTAAAAGTCTGGCTGCAGCAATTTCCATCAAGCTGAAATGTCTTCAAAACCAGCTTATATGACTATATCAGTGATTAAAAGTCTAGCTGATCCCAGAAAGCTGCTGAAGCTGGTAAAGGACACCCCTAGACACAGCCACCATTTCAGCACTCAAAAAGAAAGATTAATCCAGAAATATCTCCAGGTAGTGCTTCTGTTCCTTCAGAACCAACATCTTCTGTTTTTCTTATTTCTCTGAGAATACTGAAAAAACGTTATGTTCCAAATCTCAGCTATGCCTGGAGGGTTAAGCTTTATATAGAACCATTCAGACTGACATTTAGCTCACTGTCCTTTTCATACTGTCTGAGTATCAGTAGTTGCATTAATCATTCCTAATTTAACTTCCCAACACACAGCTGTCCTCTTACATCTGCTAAAACAACACTTGGCCTATTTGCTCCTACATCTTCAAAGACACCTGCTGCTGTAAGACTTCACCTGGAACATCATATTTCGTATCCAACCAACAAATTTTGCAGTTGTATGACTAACGCAGAACACTGTGTTCAGACACAAGACAGACACTTCATTAACCAAAATTCAAGGATAGACTGAGGGGTGAGGGGGAATAAAAAGATACAACAGTTTTAATTGCACTAGGGAGAACAACATCATCTTAATATCAATAAATTGCATGCAGTGCTTCTTATTGATATAAACATAAATGTACTATAAACCTTTTTAACTCTTAGAAGAAGATGGGGTGAATCTGCCAAATCAGAATTAGGGCTTCTATTCATTCAGTTACTTATGTCAAGTATACTGAGAGGTAAACAGCTACTAGAGACTTTTTAGCAAAGTGCTAGATTTTTTTAAAAAATCCCAATGACATCCTGCATTATCTTTCAAAAGCCTCTGGATAGGCTGTGCCTTAAGTAAGTAGGAAATGAGAAAACAAAGCAAGGAAATTAGCCTATTTTGGATGCAGCGGTAATAGAGTAATTATGTGATATGCTTTTAGAAAGAACAGCCCAGTGACTGAAGAGCTATGATGATTCCATGTATGAAGGTCTGCTGTATTTCTCAAGCAAAGAGCTATACTTGATTTTGAGGAGTATGCTGAGAGCTATAGTCCCCCCAAAAAAGTTGGAGACAGGACAAAACTAAATATGCTATTGATACTTTTTCCCCCAAAGTTATAGAACTATTTTGACCCAATGGTCATACTTGGTCTTTTGGGTGGTGTGTTGGGGACAGCAATACAATGAAATTGTAGGCTACAAAAAAAAAAAAAAAGATGCTACGCATATATTAATATTTATTTGTTTGTTTGTTTGTTTGTTTGTTTGTTGTATTTATAGGCCACCCAAATCCTGAAGGACTCAAGGCGGCATACAAAAAAACAAATATGTAGCTGTTATGCAAAGTTTTAGCTTTTTTTTTTTTTTTGCTGAAGAACCAAAAGTATTGTGTTGTTATTTAGGTAAACCAACAAGCTGAATCTGCCTATATGCTCTCCTTCCTTTAATTGAGCTGCAAAAAGATTAGACATTATCAATTTTAGTACTATTACATCTGAAGTATTAGAACTGTTTAAGATACCTCCAATTCATTAATCATGATGATACGCTTATTTCAACAAAGCACTTTAAATGTGACTTCCTGATACGGCCTTTTCCAGATATTTTGGACTATAATGACCAGTGGCAATAGCCACCATAACCAATGGCCAAGGAATGAAATCAATTATATTCTGAAACAACACATTACGTTAATATGTCACTTAATGAGCACATGTGGCTTTTTAGTTAAACTCTGTGTTTTCTCATGTCTTTGTGAACCCAAAACAACTAACAGATTTTGCATTTCAGGAAACTGGGTCCAGTACTTCAGGCCTATGTAATCTCCAAATACACAAACTGAGATAAATCTGAAGTCTGGGTTATACAGTTAAGCACAAATTTTGATTATACAATCTTCCTTCCAGGGTACAATTTAACCAAGGAAGTCAAGATGACAGTGAAAATAGTTCTTCCAATCAAAAAATTGGCAAAATATATTATCCGTGATATAATTCTGATCAAAGTTCTCACCTTGTACAGACAAAAGAGAAATCATCTCTCCTAGTTGTGTCTCAAAGATAATACAAAGATTAAAGATTAAGAATGTGTTTCTGCATTTGTAGTTTTCCTCATGATCCACACAGTCGCATTACCTCATATAATTATAAAGAAACTGCAGAATTTCAAACCAGGGAAGAATTTGGTAACGAGAATAAAAGCAACAGATCCTTTACAGATGTTTCTGGGTTAAAGACTTAACTTTAAAGAATTAAAGCTTCTGCTTGAATTCTGAAGAAAAACAAAACAATCCCCACAAATACAATACTCACTGACAAAGTATTCTATTTGTCAGTTGGACAATTTTGACTCCTTATTGCTGCACTTAGGACCTCTGGATATGTGGGAAGACACATAGCTCACCTCCTGAGCTAGCTGAAGTCAACAATGGCTGTTTAGTCATAGAATCAAAGAGTCGTAAACTCTTTGATTCCACTCCAATTTTCTGCTGAGTGCAAAATCTGCTAAAACATGGGGGTCAGTTTAAGATTTCTTGACAATTATTGACTTGACCCAGGTGATACCTGACCATGTTAAATTGGTACTTTATTCTGGTATAGCTTGTGATTAGAATGTGGGATATGGGTTCTACATGGCTTCTCTGAAATGAGCAGGTGATGTCCTGATCAGCTTTAGAATGCCAGCTAGTATAAACACTACAGGAACTGAGGACTTGTTTAAAATAATTGAATCATTCATGAATCTTAATAGTCTTCAAAAATAACTAAGAGAAATGTCCACTTTGTGGACTCAATGTCTGTGAATATATGAGAGCTACAACCTGCTGATTTAACCCATTAATTAATTAATTTACCCTGTTTCTTCTTTTTATAAAAGACCAAAATACTAAAGCAGTAAAGCAAACTTCTTTAGCTCCTATATTTCTATCAGGAGTTGAAAGCATAGCACTCGTAGGCCCCTTAAGAAACCCGCAAGATAAATCTCTCTCATTAGCCTTTAAATCAATAGAATCACAAGTAATACCAGACCTTTCTTACAAACTAATTCCAAATGTAGGTAATTTGAAACTATTAATGATTCTTGGATTACTGTTTTCCAACTTTGGTGAAAGTCAGTCTGGATTTAACCATTTAAGTTTAACCAATTTCTGTTATGAAAAAAAAAGTTACTTGTATACCCAGAAGGAACAAAATCTTATTGTACTAGTGATAAGTATGTATTTAGCTTCTTCATGTCCATATAAAATAGTATGGCAATATTATAGGTGCTGGAAGTTTTGAATAAAGAATACTAGGATGAAAAGCTAACAGTCATAAAAGCTAAAAAAGAAGTTTATAAACTAAAAGCTTTCATTGATAATGTAATTATAGTCCTGCAAGACCCCAAACTGGTGTAGAACACTTGATGATGAAGCTTGAACTTTTATCAGGCTTTGAAATAAACAGAAAATAAAAATGCTTGTTAAAAATATAGCTTTTCAGTAATATGAAACATTAACAAGGAAAAACAATGGCAAATATAAACTCCAAACTGTTTTAAACCAATTTTGTACCTATGTGGAATGAAAAAGACATATCAAGACATATCAAGATGAGATAATTTGCAATTATCACTATTTGGTAAAATCTATGTTATTAATATGTTTTACTAAAAATAGTATTTTTATTTCAGACTTTACCAATATTGATAACTGACATCCCATTTAAACAATGGCAAAATTATATTTCTAAATTCATGTCAAGGGAAAAAACAAGATAATTAGATACAAATTATTGCAAGATGCCAAAGAAAGAGGTGGTTTAGGTTACATAATTTGAAATTGTACTTTGATGCTTGCTGCTTGATCTGGATGAAAAAGTGGGTGACTCTCCAAAACAAAAGACTACTGGAGTTAGAGGGACATGAATTAAGATTTGGATGACACACCTATTTATGGTTGACAAGGTTAAAATGAATGTTGACTTTAAGAATCATTTTGTTAGCCATGCCATCCTAAAGTTATGGAATAAATATAAAACAAGATTCTCTCTTTGGGTACCTCTTTGGGTGTAATTTCAGGAAGTTTTTTACAGAAAAGAAATGATGGCGAGCCCAGACTGATAGATTTATGGTTAGAGAATAATTTTTAATCAAGGTGGAACTACTCTTTAATTTAAAAAAGAGCTGGAGTTAATTAGTCGGAACCTTGACATATATTAGATAAACAATACTGTGGCAAGATTTTTCTCCCCTTTCTCAGCAAACTTCAGCACAATGTTTGTGTATGTAATTCTGTAGAAGAGACATTTGTTTCTCTTAACTATCATATTAAGGGACACATAAATGTGACTGTCAGGGCCAAGTCCAGGGACAGGTTGCACTTACCCACCCCTACCGGAGCTGGGTGCG
>JANHGD010002735.1:84619-99490 GCA_027560375.1 Imantodes cenchoa
AAAAAACACCAGGAGCCACAAAACCCTTTGACCCCCTCCAATTTACTAATTGATAAGCTAGAAAAATGTGGAATAGACAGAATCACCACCAGTTGGATTTGTAATTGGCTGACAAATTTTACGCGATGAGTAGTCCTTACTGGTACCATATCCACATGGAGGGAACTAAGCAGTGAGGTTCTGTCTTAGGACCAGTACTCTTCAATATCTTCATAAATGACTTAGATGAAGAAATAAAAGGAGAACTCATCAAATTTGCAGATGACACTAAATTGGCAGGAATAGCCAACACCCCACAAGATACACTCAGTATCCTAAAAAATCTTGACAGACTTGAACGATGGGCCCCATCCAACAAAATGAAATTTAATGTGGAGAAAAGTAAAGTTTTACACCTGGGCAGAAAAAGCGAAAGGTACAAGTACAGATTAGGTGAAACATGGCTCCAAAACAGTAACTATGAGAGGGACCTTGGAGTCTTAGTGGAAGATTATTTAAACATGAGGCAGCAGTGTGCAGCAGGAGCCAGAAAACCTAATACAATCCTTGGTTGTATAAACAGAGGCATAGAATCAAAATCACATGAAATATTAGTACCACTTTAAAAGCCTTGATAAGACCACATCTGGAATACAAAATATGTCAGTTAGGAGAAACAATGGTTTGCTGCTTTTTAAATTTTAGTGAAGCATTTGACACAATAAAGAGAGAAATATTATGGAGGAAATTGATTGCCTTTAAAAAAAGAACTCAGACTGTTGGCACTGATCAAAATGCTGACTACAAGCACTTTTTTGAGAGTGCAGTTTGGGCTCAGTGGAGGCATGTGAAGAAGGATTAAGGGAAGGGAAAGGGAAGAGAAAGATGCATACTTGCGCCATTTTTGTTCAGTCTAGACATTAATCACTTACCAGGATTAGTGAAGTATACATGCCTAATAGCTAGATTACCTATTGTAACACTATTTTTTATTCTGTGGAAATGATATTATCATGGACATAGCCTATCCATTTGTTGTGAAATTAAGGAGTTTTTATCATGTCTTCCGACTGCTAGTTGGTGTTCAGTGGTGGATTGCTACCGGTTTGGACCGATTTGCTTGAGCCGGTGGTGGAAATTTGGCCCCATTCGCTGAACTGGTAGCATTGGCTGGCTTGCCACCCCCCCCCCAAACTGGTTCGCCAGTCGCCGCTGCTTGAAAGCGGCTGGCAATGAACCCTCTGTGCATGTTCAAAGGCTTCTGCACATGCACAGAGGGTCAGTACCCAGATGTAACATGCACTTCCGAACCAGTAGGGAAGGTAAGAGCAACCCACACTTGTTGGTGTTCATGGATGTGCTCTTCTAGTCTTCTGCCAGTTTGTCCTACCTAGTTGCAATCCTAACATTGTATTTTGTAGATGACTCCTGGTTTTTCTTCTGGGGCTGCTGGATCTTTTGGCTTACTTAAGATGTTTTGGAGGGCTTTAGTTGGCTTGTGCCAACATTTCTGAGATATTTTTGATGTATGGCAGTGTAACCCTTTTCACAGCTTGTGTTGGTTGTGCTATATTAGGTTAGTGGTTTAGAAATGTTTTGATGAAGTTGTGTGGATATTCACCTTGTTGGAAGATGCTATAGAGATGACTTGTTTCCTTTTTTGTGATCTTCAGGGTTGCTGCAGTGTGTTTGTGCTTGTCTAAGTAATGTCCAACCAAAAAAGCTACCAAGACTGACAGGACAAACCAGCAGAATATAAAGTGAGAGCAAACCCCATTCCCCACTAGCACTGATGAAGTTACCTAGTTTGGTAATGAAATATTTTCTCTCATGAAAAATGAGAGAATCCCAACATTCTGTCTTTTAGAGAACAAACAAATTTTTAATTAGATACCTCTTGATTTGTATATCTTTGTACAAATTGTGTCAGGGCCTTTGGTGTCCCTGTCTTTTGCACAACTGGAGAACAAGCTAAACAAATGCTGCACAAAGAACCTGGGATATCAAAACAGAGAAAGTTATGGCCATCCTTAGTAAAATTAGCACATTGAAATGGATGAAGAGTTACAGATGGATCTTCCAAATTGCCAAGAATTTCAAAGTAGACTTGCACAAACATGTTAGGGTGGTATTTACGTAAGCAATAGCACTTAGCAATACACTTAGACTTATATACAGCTTCATAGTGCTTTACAGCCCTCTCTAAGCGGTTTACAGAATCAGCATATTGCCCCCCAACAATCTGGGTCCTTATTTTACCACCTCGGAAGGATGGAAGGCTGAGTCAACCTTGAGCCTGGTGAGATTTGATCTGCTGAAATGCTGAACTAGCAGCCAGTTTCAGTGGCCTGCAGTACTGCACTCTATCCACTGAGCCACCTCGGTGGAACTGAGGCAGTCAAAACTCAGCAGAGATACAGATCGATTAGCCCATTTGAAAACTTCTATTGAAGGATAGCTGGGATTTGATTGACAGAAGACATCAAAATTGTCTAGAACAAATACCGGTAATTTAAATGCCACAGTCAAGACAATCCTGTTTCCTCACTCCACTACTGAACTTCTATATATCGGGGTTATTCTGTAAGGCTTCAGTTTCACTACTAAACATGTTCATGTTGAAGTCGCTGTTTCCAAAATTCTGATTTCTGAACTAAGGGTTGGGGTCAGGATGCCCTTTTCCTGGGACCCTTCAGATGGGTTAGACTTCAGCAGCCTCAATTCCTAATTAGCATAGCCTTTAGAAGCAAATAGATAAGGATCCCTTGAAGTTGGAATGGGACTGAAATGATACAGCCTAATCTAGAACATCTTGGTCTTGATCTAGAATGCTGTTCCTTGGATGTAGTTTTCTGTGAAAGAAGAGCTGCTTGGTCACTATATGTTTTTCTTTCTAGATGATATTTGGAGACCTCCTCCGTTTCTGCTGGCTCATGGTGGTGGTCATCCTTGGGTTTGCATCTGGTAGGTGACATGTTCTAGACCACATTCTTGTGAGCTTGACTTACAAAGAAAAGTGTAGCAATTCTTTAAAGCATAGAGAGTGGGAATATTACCAAATTCCTTCCTCTTGCCTATAGGATCTCTTCCGTTGTAGCCATATCTTTGACTTTTCCTTTTGTTTTTATGTTACTAACTAATGATAACGGGAAGTGTATATATAAATAGTATAATGTAATCTTGAAATAATTAGTTATTATAATAATGGAAAAAAGAGGGAGCCTCCCACCATTTTTATTGGATTGCAGTGGGTTTATCTGTTTGGAGTCTATATTCTGTAAACATTTTCCTGAGGCTGGAACTGGATATGCTGTGTAAATATTTCTTGCAGTCTCTATCTTCCTTTTCTCTATGTTATCAGATAATATACTGTTTAATTTATTGCTTGAGGTGATAGCTTTATGAGTCTGATAAAATAAGTTATGATTAATGGAAGTGAAAGGCAGAGTAATTGATTAGACATCAACCTGCCACAAGACTCATAGTTTTTACTACAACAGATTATCATTGCCTATCTTAACCTGGCTGTATATTTAACCTTTCTTGTGTTGCTTATCCTAATATATCAAATCACAAAATGGAATTTGAAGTTTTGCCAAGATCTTCTACTACTATCCCTAATTCAGTACCATAAAGATATGTGGTATTTTATAAAACTGTATCTATAATACTACAAATCCCTCAATGTCATTTTTTTTTAAAAAAAATTATTATATTAATTTTTAAAGAATATAAAAATTTACACATTTCAATAAGTTTATACATTTTAATAATGACATGTTCATCATTTATGCACAATTCTGTCTCAATCTTAGAATGTTTAAAACCATCAAGCCTTTTAAAGTGTTTTATTTTTCAATATTTCTAGTAATTGCAAATAAGAGGACTGTTGATAATTATAAACCTTTGCTACCAGTTAGTCTTTTGATTTTATTTTAAATGTTCTTTGACAAAATTCTATTATTTCACAATAAGGGAATCATTTGTTTTTGTCTATTATTTCTCTCTTATAATGTGCTTCTTTTGCTGAAAGCCACAGGGGTACTTTCGGGCACAACCTCGGTTTGTATCTATTCCATGGTCTTAAATATAGCATGTCTTGCATAATGGTTTTTGAAATCCAAATTGATCTTGATTTTGTCATACCACAAATATCTATGCCACCCAAATCTTAAATTATGTTCTCCTAACTCTAAAAGCCTTCTATTTCTCAATAGAACCATCTATTCTTTCATCCAAAACAAATAGCAAGCTCTAAAACACAATTTCAAATCTGATAAACACGGCCTTCCTCTTTCCTTTGTGTCTTATAGCACCTTATATTTAACTCATGTTTTTCTCCTGCCACATAAATGTAGATATTTCCTTTGCCAGTTTTTAAATGGTGCATCTGTCAAAAGAGTTATTGTATGAAACAAAAATATCATTCTAGGTAGACCATATTTTTGTCACATATGACAATTGTAATTTCTGCCAGTTTTAGCATATCTTTTAAGTTAATTTCAGAACCTAACATAATTATATTGAAATAACATACAGTTCATGTTACCCAAGTATTTACCTACTTCTCAGAGTTAAAACCTGTTTTATTCATCAGTTTTGTTTGAGCTTCTATTTTGTTATTTTTCATTAACATCTTCAATTTCGTATTATTAATTGTGTTAATGCATCATTTTTTAAAAAAATTATCCAATAACAGCTCAATTTCCTTTAAAGCGGTGTGTGTGTGTGTGTGTCAAACTCAAGGCTCGGGGGCCAGATCTGGCCTTCGGGGTACTTAGATGCGGCCCATGGGGGAGCTCTAGAAATAGTGAAGAACTGACCCACGGTGCTTCTGTCAGTGAAAACATGGGTCTCCCAAGCTCCATTTTTGCTGGCAGAGAGTTGCAGGAGGCCATCCCAGACTAAAATGGAGTTCGGGCGCCCATTTTCTCTGGAAGAGTGCTTGGGCCACCGGTGCCCCTGACATGAGTTGATGTCAAGCTGGCCAGACCCACCCTGGCCACGCCCAACCAGCCCCTCGAGGTCAAACTAAATCCTGATGCGGCCCTCAGTGAAATTGAGTTTGACACCTCTGCTTTAAAGGATTTTCCAGAATCAACATTACTCATCTGAAAAATCCTTAACTCACAAGTTTCTTTTTATTAATATTTATTCTCAACATCTTCTCATCTTTTCTTATCTCTGTTTCTTATATCTTTATTCAATATTTCCAGAACTAAAATATACGAGAGAGGGGACAGTGGGCATCCCTGTCTTGTTTGTTTTTGTACCTTATATGACTTTTTTGGTCAAATCTTCATTAACAATTATTTGTACTTTCTGTGAAGTATAGCTATATCTTATCCATTTTATAAAGGTATCTCCAAAATTTGTATCTTCCAGAAACTTAAATAAGAAAGTCCAGCTCAAATTGTCAAAAACATTTTCTGCAGCAAAGAGCAATCCAGTTTGTTTTACATTTTGTTAATCAGGTATTTCAAAACATCCAGTGCATCGACCTTTAATTGCGTTTTAGGTAAAACCACACATTGGTCCTCCTGAATAAATTTTTGAAAAATTATTTTCAGTCTATCAGTCCATCATTATGAACAACTTATAATTATTGCCCTATAGCTTCTTATTAAAGTCAAATCTTCTTCTTTAGATATTAATGTGATATATTCTTTCTAATTATTTGGCATTTTTCTTCCTCTTTCTTCAGACTTTTCTTTTGCAGTTTTTCACTTTTCTTTGAAAATTGACAGCACTTTTTTTTCTCCTCAATTTTTATCCAATCAAATTATTACTATACTAATTTTAAAAACCATTCTAGCATCCTAGATCTGGATATATGTAGATTTGATTATTATCCTCAATACATCATGCACAATAGAATACATACATGTGCATGAGTGAACAAATTTGGAAACTACATGTTTAGTTTTATGAATTGAATTCATTGTGTTTTGTAAAAAGCTGTAAAAGTTCATGCTCAAAACCTATAATAAGACCCTGATAATCCACTGGCTTAGGCCCTCTTCCTAGTTTAATAGCAATAGCAATAGCATTTAGACTTATATACCGCTTCATAGTGCTTTACACTATTAATCTTCTTTGTAGCCTCAGAAACTTCCCATATTACTATAGGTCAGTTCATAATCTTGTGTCTGTTCCCCTGTAATCCTCAGCAAATTTTGTTTCTTTAGCTATTCATCTATTTTCTCTAGAGAGATGTCACTTCTTTTATACAAATTAGAATAATATTGATGAAATGCTTTCGTATGGCCACATTGACCATTCATAGAATATCTTCCTCTTGTAATTTAAATATCATTTTCTTTTTGTAATTTATATGCTAACCACTTCCCTAGTTTATTTGCGAACTCATTTTTTTGCTTTGCATAATTCATTTTTATTTCCATTTCTCTTACTGTTAACATAGATAATTGTTGTTGTAGAAGCTTAATTTGCTGAGAAACATTAATCTTCTCTGGAGAATTTTTTAATTCTTTTTTTTTCTCTATCTCATCTAAAATAATGTGTATTTTCTCTTGACTTTTCTTTTTAAGTTTTCTGTTATATTGTATAAAATGATCTCTAATAAAAGCTTTGTGAGAACCTGTTTAGTCTAATGGTTAAGGCAACAGGCTAGAAACTGGGAGTAGTCCTGCTTTAGGCCCAAAGTTGGGTGACCCTGGGCCTGTCACTTTCTCTCAGCCCTAGGAAGGAGGTAATGGCAAACCATTTCTGAAAATACTGTGCCAAGAAAACTGTTCAGTCCCCAAGATTGAACACAATTGAACAGAAGAAACAATAAAAATAAATGCTTTACTCACATACCAAACCATTGTTAAATCAATCATTTCTAGGTAGCCTTGACGCTTAACACATGCTACAACCCTTACGATATAAGCACTCTCTGTGTTAAAAATTTCTAAAAGCTTCCTCTTTATCGGATTGAGAAAACCAGTGCATATAAAAATGATTTGAAGAGTGAACCAATGGTGTGTCTCTCTCTCTCTCCTCAGCAGCATTTCCAAGTGTTACTCCTTCCTGTTATTCTCAATAAATTAATTGTTGTAAAAAGAAACCAGTGAGAATTACAATTGGTTCAGTATGGGAAAGATTGTCTGTCTGTTAGTTTACTATCTATCCCAATCCAATCCAATCCAATCCAATCCATGCAAAAGGAGAATAACAATAAAGGTCAACTGAACAATGCAGCTACATAATGACATTGAGAGCAGACAAAAATTCACACATGGCAAATGTTCAACAAGGGAACATCTTCTAATTAGGAACTGAACTCATGCCCTTTTGTTTTCTTTGGCAGCATTTTACATCATCTTTCAAACAGAGGATCCCGATGAACTGGGTCAGTTTTATAGCTACCCCATGGCACTTTACAGCACATTTCAGCTGTTTCTCACCATCATTGATGGACCTGCCAACTATGAGGTGGACTTACCTTTTATGTATGGCATCACCTATTCTGCTTTTGCTATTATTGCGGCCCTTCTTATGCTCAACCTCCTTATTGCCATGATGGGGGATACTCACTGGCGTGTGGCCCATGAGCGAGATGAACTTTGGAGAGCACAGGTGAGGGATGGCATTTTTGCCTATTAATTGATTGTACATGATGGAGCAGACTGGGGAAGGGACCTGAGCAGATTACTTCAGGTTAATTTCAGAAGTTCAGAAAACAGTGCTTGTGTCCATTTAACAAAAGTCTGCCCCAACGGGGAATCTTCTCATTGTAATATTGAAATGACAGTGGGTTTGGTATCCTTTCTGAATTAGATTTGGAATTACATTGTGATTCCAGGATCCCAAACAGATCAGTGACTCTTTTCAACTATATATTTATTATTAGGGAAACAGGATTTCAGTAACCATACCTGTTTTAAGTATATATAATTGAATGGGGGGGACGAGTAAAACCTGGTTTTTAAAAGATTTTATGCATGATGCATGTCTACAGATAAGAATCATATCTACATAAATCCAGATCAATGGATTCTGGAATGGTTTAAATGATTAGTATAGCAATCATTGGATTAGAGAAAAATTGAGAAAAAAAGTCCTGTGAACTTTTAACAGCAAAGTGAAAAAAAATTGTCAAAGAAAGGAGGAAGAAGGAATAAGGAAAATCTATTCTGAGCCTGCTTGTTCCCATCAGAGTGGATCATTTCCTAAATGTGTAGTTATGGGATATGCTGCAATTCATGAGGGTACATTGCATATTGGCACTCAGGTTAAATGGACATGTGAGTGTTTATGTAGAAGTTAAGGGCAACAAAGAACCCCGTAAACCTGTACAGGAGAAGTAAACAATGAAAAGCTACATGGAATCCTTTCCATGTGGAGTTCTGGAAACATCAGGACTGGATGAACAATGGCTCCAAATATTGTTTAACATGGTCATCAAATATTCATACTCCTCCAGAGGATTTACAAAATGGAAAATCCTGTTGTTCTTTAGTCTGTATTGCCTTCTTCAACTATCGCAAAAGAGGAAGGTTCCAGACATGACACTAGTTGAGTCATTTGACTTAATTAAAACATTTTGATTATCCAATTTTTAAAATTGTGTGTTTCAGGTTGTTTCCACTACCATTATGCTAGAGCGCAAACTCCCACAGTGCCTCTGGCCTCGCTTAGGCATCTGTGGAAAGGAATATGGACTAGGTAATCAGAGGTATCTGAGGTAAGTTTCATAATCAGTAACTTGTGTACACTTTCTATGATAAAGAGGATATTATCTGTGTGGACTAGTTACTATTTAAACCAAATATCTACTTACTTAATGAACCCATAGGATCAATAAAAGCATGAACAGAGGCCAAATAGATTGACAAGTGACAAAATTAAGGAGCAAGATAAGATGATGGGACTACAGAACTACAGAAATAATCATCTAAAGCTGGCCTAAGGAAGGAACAGTTTCAATATCAACATTAGTCCCAACAGAACAAGAGATAAATACTAACACTTCTCTTCATATCTGGGTTTACTTCTGTATATGTGTGTAGACAATGACGATGATGTTGATAATGACTGATGATAGATAGATAGATAGGATAAATGAGAGAGGGGGGTGGGTAGGTAGGTAGATACATAGATAGACAGACCGACACTGACAGGCGGGCAGACAGAGAGACAGACAGATAGATAGATAGGATAAACGAGAGAGTGGGTAGATAGGTATGTAGATAGACAGACAGACAGACAGACATATGATCATGGCATTAAACTACTTATTCCCCATTCCTTTCCTCCCCACTATAATCATTGCAAAGATATATTCATGGAAAAAGGTAGGTGTGTGTGTGTGTGTGTGTGTGTGTGTGTTTTCAAATGCAAAAGTTGCTCAATGGGCATACAGCCATAAACATGGCATAAAGGTTGCCAGGTTTATAAAACAATCAGCACATACTGGTAGCATCTGAGCACATATCACAGTGAGACACTTGATAGGATGTGTGATGACTGCATCTCTGCTCATTTTAGCTCAAATCGATCAAAAATAGGCTGCAAATCACAGAGCCAAACAGCAGTTGGAGCATAAATAGAACATACAATATTAACAACTGTTTTAAATACATTGCAACCTTTATATTTATCACAACAAATCTCTTGGCATACTAAAATTACCACTTTTCAGCATTTTTACATTGGAGGCCTCCTTTTCTTCCATTTTTTTTGTTGGACACTAACATTTATAGTATTCATTTTAATTCCATTCTTCAATGTATCACTGTGTGATATGTTCACATAGTATTCAGTATTCCCATGAAATCCCTAAACCCATGATGGCAAACCTATCTGAGAGCACGTGAGGCGTTGCCCTAAGTTAACTCCAGTGCGCATGCATGTGCTGGCCAGCTGATTTTCAGCCTTCCGGAGGGCAGGGGAAGCTGTTTTCACCCTCCCCAGGCTTCAGGAGGCTTCCCTTCAGCCTCCAGACTGTGAAAAATGGCCCAATGGGCAAACCGGAAGTCCGTTTTTCCGAACTTCCGGTTTGCCTGTTGGGTCGTTTTTCGGACTCCAGAGGCTGAAGGGAAGCCTGAGGATGAAAAACGGTCCAAAGGGGGGATGCATGTGTGGAGATGCGTGCATGAGCAGTGTGGTGCGCAGGCGGGTTGTGTGGCGGCACGCATGCACTCTAGCGTGGGCGCACACTCCCATTTTTGGCACACAAGAAGAAAAAGGTTCACCATCACTGCCCTAAACTATCTCTTCCAACATTCTCTCATTTTAGATTGATTTCATCACATTTATTCATAATTCTGCTCCTTCTTCTAAAAGTGTCTTGTTCAGTCCTTTTCTCTCATTTCAAAATCAACGTTCTATTCCCATTATCTTTCTCATTTTTTTAATGCCTTGGGATTTTAACCGCTTCCTGCTCTCTTTAACTGGATTCTTTTAAACTCTTTTCTCTATCAGTACATTATACAGTATATGCAATACAGGTAGTTCTCCACTTACAACAGTTTATTTAGTGACTGTTCAAAGTTACAACGGCACTGAAAAATGTGACTTATGATCATTTTTCATAGTTACAACCTTTGCAGCAGCCCCATGATTGTGTCATCAAAATTCAACTGCTTGGCAACTGGTTCATATTTATGACCTTTGCTGTGTCCCAGGGTCATGTGATCATCTTTTGTGACCTTTTGACAAGCAAAGTCGATGGGGAAACACGATTCATTTAACAACCAGGTTACTAACCTATCAACTGCAGTGATTCACTTAACAATTATGGCAAGAAAAGTCATAAAATGGGACAACACTCACTTAACAAATGTCTCACTCAACAACAAAAATTTGGGGGTCAGTTGTGATCGTAAGTCAAGGACTCCCTGTATCATCCCATCTTTGGCAGCAATTCCTCTTCTGTGTGCATTTTTATCCATAATCTCCTTCTTTTCATCATTTTTGGACTTCCTGTACTTCCTAATTCCACATATTTCAGTAGTATTTTGTGGCATAATCCTTTTCATTCTGTGCTAATCAAATTCCGCATCATCTTTATTGGGGAAGGAGGATGCCTTTGGGTCATATTGACTCCTGGTAATTGCCTGCATTAGCCCCCGCAGGGTTTTTTGGCAACATTTTGGGGAATGGTTTGCTCTTGCTGCTTCCTAGGGCTGAGAGAGTATGACCTGCCCAAGGTCACCTACTTGGCTTTGTGCTTAAGATGGGACTAGAACTCACGGTTCCTGGTTTCTAGCCCAGTATGTCAACCAGTACACCAAGCTGGCTCTCTGTGTGGGACTTACATATGTGTATATTGGATTTAGCAGCAAAATTGTGCCTTGTTGTGATATGGTACTAGGAAATGCTTAGTTGGCTGTTTATTTTTTATGAATGACATGGTGCCTTCACCATGTCAATCATAACAATGACTGAATTCCAAAATTCAGAACAATCCAAACCTGGCAAAATTTAATGCCCTTCCAACAGCTGTCTTTGAAGGGAAATTATGAAGTCTCCCACTTAAAAAAAAAGACTTTGCCCTTGAGTTCCTAAAATATTAACCCATGTTTTGCTCTAATGCAATTATAAAGGTACCCAGTTATAGCTAATAACTCTCCATCTAGACTAGATAGATTTCCAGGAGACCTGAATGTATTTCATTTATAGTTATTACCATCTGATCAGTGTGATTTTTGTTTCTCTGAATGTGAGTGTGTTTTGTTTTCCTGTTTATAAAATACAGCACATCAAAGTTATACAGTATAAACATAAAACTTATATTTATTAAGTTTTAACATAGCTTTTACTTGCTGTTTTGCAAATACTTCTCATATTTTTGTTTCTGAATTGGTCAATGACTATAATCAGATCTACTTCCATTAAACTGAATATCTAGTTTATCTAGGAAATTGTGTCTCTTCTGAAAAAGAATCGTGTTTTTTATGTTTAAACTGAGAAATAAAATATGTGTTAAAAACTACATAGGGAACATTTCTCTCTTCAAATCCACATTATCATTGCCAATTTCTAATAAAAATAATGATCATGCTCAAGAGATTCTCTAACACCAAGTGCTTAGCAATTTTTGTAATGTAGAATACAGATTGATTTTTTTTCCCCGCTCAAAAAAGACTAAACTTTTCACTCCACATTTGTTCATGTCTGTTCTCTTCCACTGTTTTCCATAGTTACTGCTTATTCTCCTGCCATTTCTCTCTCTATTTCATGTCCTCCCTGCATGGGAATATTATATATTCAATGTGACTACACTGTAATGTTTTGGCCATGATTTCTGTATTGTATTTATATAGGTTCATATGCCGTTCAACCTTCCAAGCTGGGCCCCCTTCTGAAACTCACAAAATTCCCCAGAAAGAATTGCTATTTTTGAGCATTCTGGAAATTGGTATACCCACCTAGATTTTTGTGCATCTGATACATTCCAAAACACACACATGTATATGAGTAAAAGTAATAATTTTTCAATCATATATTCAGGACTGCCCATGTTTCTGTTAAATCTTAGGGCACAGTTATCCTTGCAACTTTTTTTCTAAAGAAACATTATGATAATGTTTTTCTACTGTGAGAGAAGAAACATGTTGATCTTTTTATCCTTTACTTTCATTTTACACAATAATTCCACTTATTTTGTTTAAATTTTTCAAAACATTAAAATTCTTCTTTACAAGTTTAGAAAATTCCTTGAGCATTGAAGGTTAATAATTTAGGAGAATTAAGATTTCATGCAATCATTAAATTACGATGGTTAGGTTTACCATACTGGATTATAGTTACTAACATCCATTATGTTTCAAGCAATATTAAAATATTTTTCTTAAAACAGTTCAGGAGAAATGGAGATTTCCATAAGCTAGTTATTTTCTTTCCTTTTTAAAGCCTTGTTTTATAGGCTGTTGGGCTTGGTAAATTACCTGCTACTTTTTGCCATAATCTATTTCATATTATGGCAAGAAATCTGGCATTTTAGAATAGCATGTACTCAATAATGAACCCCAACTTCCTGCCATGTGTATTCATGTGAAAATGTGAAAATATGTTTGTTGCCTTCACACTTTACATTTTCAAAGATGCCCAAAACACAAAGTGCTTTTCATACTAGCAGTCTTCTTCCATCGTAATAAATGAGTAATACTCATGTGGGAATCCCAAAGGTGCCCTTTTAAAGAGACAACTGGACTTTTTTTGTTTTTCCTTGAAGACGTTTCGCTTCTCATCCAAGAATCATCTTATTTATTTATTTATTTTATTTATTGTTCAAACTTTTATGCTGCCCAACTCCTGGAGCATTCAGAACTGAAGAAGCTTCTTGGATGAGAAACAAAATAACTTCAAGGAAAAAAAGAAAGTCCAGTTGCCTCTTCAAAAAGCATCTTTAGGACAACCATGGGCTGGCTGCCTGAGAATCTCCATAGACACTCATGTGGGAAGTAAGTAGAAGGTCATGTTAGATTTAGGTCAGATTCTTGCCTGCAGATCTCTCATGGTATTTGTGAATAACCTTGTGAGATGGGAGGAAGAGATGCTGCCTAAGAACGATCAGATAAAAGGCAGGACACCCAGTTGCATAAGGGGCATGCGCGTGTGTGTGTGTGTGTGTGTGTGTGTGCGCGCACACACACACCCAGAGAGAGAGAGAGAGAGAGAGAGAGAGAGAGAGAGAGAGAGAGAGAGAGAGAGGATCCTCCCTAATTTATCAGATGTAAAAAAAGATGCAGGAGACTTGTACTTTCAGACCTAGAAGATTGTGGTCAGCCTTGCTAGGCAGACTAACAAGAAGCACAAGCTGAACTTATTATCTTTTATTGGAACACTACATTAAAAGAATCTTTTTACAGCTTGATAAGTTAGTGAGGATCCTTTTCATTTTCCTTCTGTGCCCATTATGTAGCTGTGGGTTTCCTTCTCCACTTTTACTTGCTCACTTCTTCGATAGCATCTCTTCTTCCAATCTCCCAAGGTAATTCCAATTTGCCATTACAAAATCTCAGGTCCATCACATTTTGTTATTCTGAATGCCTGGAAACAATGTCTAGGATCTTCAGAAGAAAAGATGTCAAGTAATAAGATTTTTTTCCAAATGAAGAGTAGCCAAATGCTTTTAGCTAGTTAGATTTCTGAGAAAATACCTTAATGGAAATGCTGTGGAGCTAGTCTGGTCTCTGGATCCCTACCCTTATTTCTAAGATTTCTCAAGATCCACTTTGGAGTTAGATGCATTCTGGGGATAAGATGGTGGGCAACTGCAGGTTAGCTTTTTACACAAACAACTCGCCAAATCTTCAAATTAAGAAAACAAATACAGTAATATCAAGAACCACCAGATCTGGACCAATTTCCAGATTAGAGTAATCAATGTGTTCTGTCTAGATGTTAAGCATCAAAGTTTGCTGTTGTTGTTGTTCTAATAACCTGTCAACGCATTCCATGCTAAACTGGCTTGGATCTTATATGGATTCACATCTTGTTTGGAGCATGAGTGGGAATTTCTGCCTCCAAAAATAGAATAGAAGTAGTAAAGAGTACATTTCCACACTTTGAGCAGGACCACCTAGCCTTTAGAACAGCGGTCACACTGGTGGTCCATGAGAACATTTTGGTGGTCCACAGAAAAATTATTTGCCTTTTTTATATTGCATTAAATCAGTCCTCAAACTACGCCCCCTGGGCTGGATACGTGCAATGAACGTTTGTGTTGCTGAAGAGAGTCTCATCCTTCAGGGTCTTTTTGTGTGAGGCAGAGGGGGGCAGAAATTCCGACTTGGGGTCTGCTTCAGCCTACTGGTGTGGGGCTTTGGGCGAAGGCTGGAGGGAAGTGCCACTGGTGGCAAAGAGCCGGAGGGCCTTGTTCCAGTGGGACTGCATCATGGCCTGGAACTGGCTGACCATCTCAGCCCGCTGAGCCTC
>JANHGD010002738.1:0-10208 GCA_027560375.1 Imantodes cenchoa
CCATCCACAGGCTTCAGGAAAGCTTCCTGAAGCCAGGGGAGGGTGAAAAATGGCCCAACGGGCCTACCGGAGGTCCGGAGGCTTCAGTGAGGCCTGCACACATGTGCGGGGGGCAGCCGGGGGATTATGCAGGCATGCGCAGGTGGAGGGCATTGTATTATGGGTCTGGGCACATACATGCACGCTATTGCATGCGTGCACTCCCTTTTGGCACCCAAGAAAAAAAAGATTCACCATCACTGCACTATATGATATAGCATGTGATAGGAGACTGCCATAAAACATCTAATGATGAAGTGTTAGTTATATATATATTCAGATTAGAACAGAGGTATTTCTGGAAGAATATGTGAAAGGTTTATTGTTTCATCTCTGATCAGATTTTATAAAATCCTAATATATTCAAGTTCAATACGTAAGATAAGAATGATCACAAGACTTAAGCAGTTTAATATTCTTGGATCATGTAGATATAAAATTGTTAGAAAGAGTCAGAAAAACCCAAGCACTCTTAAAGTGAATCAATTTAAATGAATAATTGAAGCAAATGAGCCATTTAGAGACATGTGTGAAAGTCAACTATATTTCTATCCTTAGTATAGGATTAGAAATACATAGAGGTACACCAAATAAACCCCTTAAGAATTTAGACTGAATTGTTTCAAGAGGGGTCTCAGAGCAATATTTCTAGGCCAGGGATTCATAAATTAAGCAATTTATAACTTTTGTGTTGTCCATCCTAATTGATGTCAGGATGACATTGCAGCTGTTTCATCTTGAAAATGCAAAGTAACCTTTGATCTTTCCTGGATGTTGATGCTGAAGAGGAAATCCTGTGACATTTAAATTATTTGATCTGTCGTTTAAAGGGAGGATACAGCATTTCTAGATAAAACAAGTTTTTTTTAGTGTATTTGATGTCAAGTTCATTGTTACCACAGTTCGTTATTCCTACTATGCAGTGTTCAAGACTCTAAATGTTCTCCCCATAAATACTGTTCCAGGAATGTACAAAGAATGGTCATGCCTTTTGCATAAAGGAGATTCAAGACTCTATCTGCTGGCTAGCATGGGGCTTGATGGGGCTTGCATTTATGAGTATTTGTAGAACAGAACATAAAAGGTGGGGGTCACTTACATACTTGATTCACCTCTTTATCACTGGATACTTGGGCAGCAAGAACAGCAAATCTACATGGAATTATGCTAAAAGATCATTGATAAGGGCAAGTAGTCAAATGATTGAGGCAGCAAGGACAAACAGTTTCCCCTATAATTGTTTCTGGTTATTGTGCCCAATATAGGGAATAAGAAATGCACCTTTGGATAGACTACACTTGGAAAGTCTAGGCTTGATCTCATTTCCCTAAAGAAAGCCAGCTTGCTCCAATCCTATGATAATACCATGTATCAACCAATCCAACAGTTTTAGATGCCCGTCAGACTAATTGGGCAAAGGTTAGATTTTTTTAAAGTACTTAAAAAAAATAGAATTATGATATAGATTTACAACAGACAACTGATATTTGAAATATACTTCCCATGTATGCAAAAGTGAGATTTACCAGTTGATGTTGGACTGTAATAGTTCAGTCAAAATTAGATCTTTCCCCGGGAGTCTACCATTTTTAAGCTATGAGATAAATTTGAAGATTTCAGATAGTCAAATTTGCTGGTTCAAATTTTAGCCAGACCATTCTCTATGCTCAGAGGACAGAAATTGCAAATTGATATCTATTGTATTTGAGGATCAGTTACTACAAATGAAATCTCCAAGTCTAATTGTGACAAATGTTCTGCTTAAATCCCAATTGAATACAGTTTCCCTTTGGGGAAACAGATTGATGCAGAATAGGAATGGAGCATTGTGCTCTCCCCGTGATCTCTTACCCTCTTATCTCTTAGCAATAGATCCCTTCCTTCCCCACCTCTTCTGACTAGTAATAGAGCCACCCCTCTTTTATTGCTGTTAGATTTCTTGCAGTTAGTTTTAAGTCTTAGTTCAGTCAAAAAACGCCTATTCATTCACATAAGTTTCCTAAATTTTTTCTCATTTTTTTCTTCCAATTGGAATGAGATCAGAGGTGAAATCCAGCAGGTTTTGACAGGTTCTGACAGAGAACTGGTAGTGGACATTTTGAGTAGTTCGGAGAACTGGCAAGTACCACCTCCGGCTGGCCCCAGAGTGGGGTGGGAATGGCGATTTTGCAGTATCCTTCCCCTGGCACGCCCACCAAGCCACACCACGCCCACCAAGCCACATCATGCCCACCAAGCCACGCCCACAGAACCGGTAGTAAAAAAAAAATGGATTTCACCACTGAATGGGATATGATTGTTCTTTCAGTATTTAGAGGACAGAATAGTGGATAGTTGTGAAAGATGTTTGACTTCTCTTTGCTATTTTAAAATCTTACCCTTGTGGCTCAATGTTTTGCTATTACTGGTAGTAGACCAGACTGGTAATGCTTCTTCAGACACACCATCAGACTGTTAGAACTACTGTACAATGCTCTACCTCCTCCTCTGTGCTCATTGTTTTGTAGAGTAAGTTAGATTGCATAGGCAAGGCTTGAGTTGCTTCCTGTTCCTGATAAAATAAGGGAACATCAGTATATAACTGGAAAATATATATACTTTAGGTGTCTCTGCTTCCTTCTTTGCCTTCTTGTGTTGGAGTATTACAAACTTACCTCTATCTGGGGACTGATGCAGCTTTCAAAAACATCCTCCTCTTTCATTATCAACCCTTCTCAGTAGTAATAGAGACTTCAGGGACTTTTGGAGCCATGAAGCTTTCCTTATGGAGGTTTCTTGCCAAAGATGACAGTCTTGACATCTGTATTAGTAGTAACAAGACCACTAGCCATACTGTACCTTGGTCTTTTTGCCTACCTCTGAAAAAAGTAGAGATCTTGCTTTAGCTGATTTATGTCCTTAACTGCCAACAATGCCCATTTAATTTGGGGGAAATCACAAGAGGCAGAGTCAGTCACAACTCTGACCCTAATGCCTCTGCCTCCTTTCATTCTAGGGACAGCAATACCACACATCATGAGGGCAGAAAAAGAGATACAAGGTAAGAAAGAAAATAATGCAATGTGGATAAAAGTTAGCCTAACAGTTTGACCAAAGTGGGTCTGCCTCTAGTTTAGGAGAACATATGAATTAAATTATTGTATTGGGACAATGTGGGTCCTGAAACATTTTGTAAGCTAATATGTAGGGGAAAAAAACAAATGAAGACAAGACACAGTGATTTAGATAGAAAACAAAAGTTTTCTATTGAAATAATAATTAAAATTAAATTAATTGTAATTGAAGGCATACAAGAATAATTAATTAGGAATGAATCTGAGTTTGTTTTTTAAAATGAAGAAATACGTTGGAAAGGAAATGGACAGATAAAAAAGGTACTATCTAACGCAGGAGTCCCCACCCCCTGTCCGTAGACCAGCATCAGTCTCTGGTATGCCAGAAATCGGGCTGCACAAACAAGCGAAGGCCTATTCGCAGAATGCAGGCAGCGCACAAAACCACACCTCTTCCTGTCCATGGAAAAACCTTCTCCCCAGAGAAACTTCCCTGGTGCCCAAAAGGTTGTGGGGTGCTGATCTAAAGAGAAAACATAAGTGATGAAAGATTAATGTTAGGTCAAGTGAAGTTGTAGCAATACAGTAAAAATCCTCATCTTTACCTCTTTCATCTGTGGGCAGCTGATTTATCACATCCAATTAGATGAATCAAACTTCTTCTCTTTTTATTTTGCTGTTTATGTAAACAACAGCATTTAAAAAAAACGTATGGCTCCTATGGTCATATCAGTACTTGCAGGATGTGAGGAGCTGTGATGGTGCCATAACTAGAATGCAGTATTACAGGTAAATTTGCCCTTAACCAGGAGTTTGATCCGGACCAGCTCAAGGTTGACTCAGCCTTCCATCCTTTCGAACTTGGTAAAATGAGGACCCAAATTGCTGGGTACAATATGCTAACATTGTAAAACACCCAGAGAGTGTTCTAAAGCACTATGGAGCAATATACTGTGCTATTGCTATTATAACATATTTTGTGATTTGATCTGCATTTAGGAGAGTGAATTGGAGGTCAGTCTCCCTAAATCCAATAAGTCCATTTGTGGACTTGCTTTCTCAAAATAAAACTTTAGATTTTCTATGTCATAAATAGAAAAATAAGTTAACACTTAAATAAGTGTTAAAATAGCTATGTATAAAGCCATGAGACCTTATTTATCAACCTCCTATGAATAGCAGCCATGGCCAGACAAATTTATAGTCTATTATTGTTTCATAACTTGCATATAATTTCACATACAATTGGATCATGCCTGTTTTGCATAGCTTCATTATTCTTTCACTATTTATTTTTGGAACTATTTGTATGCTGTATACTTTCTTGACTCCAGATAGCTTACAATCATAAAAACATAGTAATATAAACTAATTAAAAGCAACCAGTACTACGCAAAAATCTCTCACTATCCACCTAATTAGTATTTTGCTCACCAGAAGTTTTGAGGAAAAATGTACCATAATTTTAATGCTTTCCTAAATCTTAAAAGAAGGCCATCACGATCTTTTTGGGGAAGGCAAGCTTTTTCCGAGTGGGAATGCTGCTACCAAGTAGGTAATTTTTGAGCCCCTTCCCCGCTAGCTGTAAGAGGGAAACTCAAAGAGCTCCCTCCTGGTTAACAAATATTGGGTGGTCAGAATTAGTATAGAATAGGTGGTCCTGAAGATAACAAAAACTGGAGCTGTGGGGTACGTTACATAGATAATGATCAATCTCTTGGATTGGATCCAGAAGCTTAACAGCAACCAGTACAGTTCCAGCAACATAACTGCTGCTAAATTGTTTTCTAATGGGCAGCAAACAGGCAGCTACATTATCCAACAGCTATAGATGACTTAATGGCAGTCTGAAGGAGAGCAAATTGCTGTTGTCTAATCAGGACATGATAGGGCTGCTAATCATGGTTTTCAGTGCCTCCTTGTTCTAGTAATTTCACAACTGGTGGACCACCAAAGCTAGTCAAAGGCTCCCCTTGCATAGTTTTCTACCTGCTACTCTAGCAAGAAGTGTGAATCCAGGATAACGTGCAAGTTGTATACCTGTTCTTACAGGAAAATACAACCTATCAAGAACTGTATATGGAATACTTTTACTATTGCTGCATTATTTTAATTTTGTTACTTTTAAGCAACTTTTAAGATTCCATACTTAGAATAAGCCATTTTGTACCTAAATAAAATATTTTTAAGATGACCTTTCTAATCTATTAACTGTTTTACTTAGGGCAGAATTCTAAGTTGTTCTTCCTACAGGAGTATAATACTTTCATTTATTTTTATTTATTAATTTTATATGCTGCCCATCTCATTGATAAGGAGACTCTGGGTCTTATCCTGCCTCCCCATGTGTGGTTATTTGTGCTAACTTTAAAATATTTCTTTAATTGTATTGATATTTTACATTGGTAAATACATTAAATGCAAACACTTTATCAAAAATGTATGAAAATATTCTGTTTAAGTGAATCAGTGTCATTTCTGTCTACTACCGGTAGGATATTTTTTTACCCAGTCTAGTCTATCTCCCTGGGTGAAGTTCCCCTATCCAAGTAGTAACCATGGTCTGTTGATTCAAGCTCAGTTAATTTATAACTCAATAAAGAAAGAGCTAATAAAATAGGTAGCAAGAAATGTATGAAATCCAGGATAGTTCATACCTGCTTTGTAATTAGAGGATAAATAAATAACAGATAAATAACAGATTAACAGAGTTGGAAGCGACCTTGTAGGTCTTCTAGTCCAACCCCCCACCCAAGCAGGAGTTCCTATGCCATTTCTGACGGATGGCAGTCCAGTCTTGTCTTGAAAGCCTCCCTTGATGAAGCTTCCACAACTTCTGAAGGCAAGGATAGAAAGTGATCGAGGTGTATCTTCCCACTTCACCGCACTCAGGCAGAATGATCTTGACTCACTTTTATCATTGTCAGAGAGTTACTGTGAGGATTTAAAGGGGAAATCTACACACCCAACCAATTGGATTTTTAAATAAGTCAATAGTATAAAGTAAAATAAAAAAATACCTTGTTTAAAATTATCAGTAAGTATTAGAATGTAATTTATGTGAACATAAACATTTATATGAAACTCAGTGCTGTATAATATATATTGTAACGTATATTTAAATATTCATGCCGATAATACCAAATATTTACTAAAACAGACTACAATTATTCTGTTTTATCTTTCAGGAAAAAGCCATCTGCACCAGTATAGAAGCCTGAACAACTATTTCATGATGAACACAGATGATGAAGAAAATATGAGTAAGATGTACTCAGTATGGTTTCTGCAGGGTACTTCTGTTAAATCCCTTCTCATAGAGACAAAACTTCCTTTCAGGTTTTTAATGAAATGAGGAGGATTCTTCCTATTTTTTGTTGTATGAAGTAAGATACAGTGTCAGCATTTAAGCATAAGGAGCAGTCTCTGAAGGGTACATTAGTACCACTGAATATATGGTCTATTTACTTCACTAAAGGTTTAGTTGCTTTGGTTTGAATGAGTATACAGAATGCATATTAACTGACAATTAGGTCCCCTTGAATTTGGTTAACTTGGTTATTCTTAGCTTATTTATTTATTTATTTATTTATTTATTTATTTATTGTTAGTTAGTTAGTTAGTTAGTTAGTTAGTTAGTTAGTTAGTTATATTTCATATTTCTAGACCAGGAAGTGTGACAGTTAAAGACGCTGAGCTTGTCAGCTGGAAAGCTGATAGCCCAGGTTCGCGGCCCAAATGCCATACAATGGGGTGAGCTCCTGTTCCTCCCCCCAGCTGGTACCCACCTAGCAGTTTGAAAGCATGCAAGTAGATTAATGCAAGTAGATTAATGGGCATCACTTTGATGGGAAGGTGACAGTATTCCGTGTGCCTTTGACGTATAGCCATGCTGGCTGCATGACCACAGAAAATGTCTATGGACATTGCTGACTCCCTTGGCTAAGAAATAGAGAAGAGCACTATGTCCTAGAGTTGGACACAACTGGACAAGGGAAACTTATACCTTTACCTATTTCTCGACCTCCCATCTCCCTTAAGGAAGGGCTGTATTAACTATTAAATAATATTTTGTATTGAACGCTTTGAGTTTATAAGTAGGCATGCATTTAATTATGTTCTTACTCTTGATCAAATTATATGCATAATGATATGTTTTTATTTATTTTTTAAAACTTTGTTATACATGGTTTTCTGTTTTGTCTAGTTTTTAAAACCAGTTTTACCCCTTCTAGACAAGCATAAGATATTGAATATTGAAAGTTATAGATCATCACTTATTTCTGTGAAACTAGCAACATTTTTATTAAATTATTACATTTACAGTCATCTGATTATCATACAATAATTATGATAATAATAATTATATTTTATTTATATAATAATCATAATACGATTATTATGTTCTTATGATTTTTTGAAAATTATTTCAACCATTTTTATCAAGATTTTACATAGCTTGCTATAGAAGCTATGATTACTGTAATCTTTTGTTCAGGGCTTTAGCTAGCATTTTTCTTTCCGCAGAGATGTGAAATAACTGCAGCTGTAGTAGCCCTGTTCCCATATTTAATTTATGTACATCTGAGGAAAAAAATAAAATATTTTGAGAAACATTTCTTACAAGAATATTCTTTAATATATTTGAAATGTCAATATCACTTATTTGGAATCTGTGTTACAAAGGAAACACTGTCTCACCTACTAATTTTTATTACAGAGATCTAGGTAGCTTGCAGTAAGCCAACAGCAACCAGATGTGGGGTCAAAATCTGCAAAGAGGTGAACTTGGTCTTCGGATTTAAACCCTACCCCTTTTATGCATATGTATATTCTAGGTTAGGTGGGCTTTGCTTTCCAGAATCAGAAAACAAATTCTTTTCTGCTTCTAGAAAAGATCTTTTTTTTCCAAAAGTTTTTTATTTTTATTATAATATAGTACAGAACTCAAAATACCTTACGTTATTGTCAAGTTACAATCAACTACATAATTATAGCTATACATAAGTGCTAATTTTCTCATATACAACATTATTTCAGGTATTTTTATCAGAAATCCACTTGCTTTTTATAAAAAAAAGAAAAAAAAAAGAAAATCTCATTTTGTCTTCTGGGACCTCCACCGATGTGATTAAAAAAAAAGTTCCCCCTAATTGTTCTGTTTAAACACTTATCTTAAAAGCAGCATACAAAGACTTGGCCATTCTTTCATTTAAAATTTATACCACCTTGCTTACCCTCCCTTCTTTTTTATATTCAAAATCATCGCTAAATTTTTCTTGTCAACACTCTCACTATAACTAAATATCCCATAAATTCATAATATCTATTTATCATAGATAAATTCCTTCTGCAGATCTTTCTGTGTCGTGTTTCCCAAATACATCCATCTATTATTAAAGTACATTACTAAAAAGATACATTCCATACACATATAACAAAAAAAAGAAGTCAAATATTTACTCAAAGAAGAGGAAACTAGAAAAGCTAGTAAGCTAAATATGAATATTCATTATCCCTTTTATCCCCATTTTATATCTTAAAATTTAAAAAGTTTTTATGTTAAAACATCTAAGAATATACTGATTTCATTTACCAATATATCAGAGTAACATCCAATATCATTATTTAATCTATTTTATAATAAATGATTTTTGATTCTCTCTTCAGCAAACCATACAAATAAGTACAATTTTTAAAAAAACACCCAAGGAGAACATATTATAATAAGTTCCAAAGTTCTAAATTTCTTAGCGTTCTTCTTTCAATTTAATCTAAATCTATTTCATATTTTATAATAAACAGGAAATGTGTGTTTTCTGATGGTCTTAGGCGACCCCTGTGAAAGGGTCGTTCAACCCCCAAAGGGGTCGCGACCCACAGGTTGAGAACCGCTGCATAATTTAGGGGCTCTAGGCTATTCCCCACTTAGTTCTGGCATGTCCTGTCCTGATTTTGTTCAGATGGCTCCATATTTTGGAAGGCTACTGTATTCCTGAAAATTGATTTGTTGGATCTGCAAGATCTGGTTGTGGTTATTAAAAGTCACCCATCTTAATCGCCATTCTTCATCTAGATTCTAAGACTGTGGTATGTTATCCCGCTCTGAATCCTATGGATATGGGCGGCATACAAATTCCAATAAATAAATAAATAAATAATAAATCCCAAATTGGTTTCCTAGGCTAAAGCTTGGTGAGAGGTAGAGGGTCTAATATATTATGTATTTGAATGTTTCTAGCAGTGAGAAGCCATTCTTAATGGAAAATGATTTATTAGTGGTGCCTCCGACAGTGACCTTGAAATATCAGGGTTTTTTCCAAACATGTTCTTCAAAAGGTTTGTTACTTTAAGACACAGAAGAATAGTTTTCTTCAGCTTGAGCGTCAAACCATCAAGCCACACCATAAACTTCAATCAAATCAATAAAAGCCACAGTAGTTTTTAGTCCTTTTTGGAAACTGACTTTGATAAATTAAGAACTAGAATTTGTTTGCAGCAACAGCTTCTCCTAGTGACAAACCCAGTTTGGAGAAAAGACCCTATCAACATTTTGAGATATTCTGTTATAAAATAATCATTGTAGAAATGTATAGTAAATGCTCAGCTATAGGGAGGTAGCTTGCTGGATCATCATGTGGATTGTCTTTACAATGGTACACCCCGGGCACCATTCTGTATTAGCAGAGTGGTTAAAAGTTTACGCACACAATGATCGAACTGGATATTGCATCCATCACAATAAAAAAACTGCAGAGGCAGCAATTAAACTACAACAGTGCTTTTAACAATTCCTTGACAAAAGATATTGGACCCCAGATCCATACTTTTCAACTAAACGTACAAGGCTTAAGTAGAAATAAATGTGAGTACCTAAGCAGACTTGCGATAGATAATAAGAGAGATGTTATAACACTACAAGAGACTAATTTGGCTAATGAGAAACAGATTAAAACTCAAGGGAAGATCCTATGGCACACAATTGTAGTTAAAATAACATCTAATGTTCATGGCTCCATAATGTATCTCCATTATGACATCAAATAATAGAAGTTTATTAATGGTATCCAACAATACAACACTGAAACTACCATTACTGAAATATCAGGAATAATG
>JANHGD010002738.1:136501-147832 GCA_027560375.1 Imantodes cenchoa
GGTTCTAATCCCTGAAAGGATATGGCTATCTGAGGAGAGCATAAAGAGCTTGAAATAGATCTATAATAGTCTCCCTTGATTTTCATTTATCAGCAAAAAATATTACACACACACACACACACACACACACACACACATATAATATCTATATAACTGATACAATATACCAGGTGGTTTTTTTCTATTTTGCAGTGCACATTTTATAAAACTGCATGTCATTTTTTTTGAGAATTAAGAATATGTCTGTATTTTAGATAGCTCACTGATGAAATTAAGTTTGAAGTCCTTTACAATAATTAACACTTGGTTTTTTTTAAATTCAGTGTTATATCATCTCCTATTTAAAAGCTTGGGTTTCTATAGAATTGATAAGAAAGTTTGAATAAGAAAATCTTTCCATTAATCCAGAAGAATTAACCCTTTTCATGTAAAGGTCAAAAAAGAAATGCTTCTTTCAAATACCAAGCAACTGTAATACAAATCACAGTTCTAAAGGAGAAGTTATTTGGAATGTATTACAATGTCATCTTTATTCTTTTCATGATTAGAACAACTACACATTTATGTTAACAGATGATCAATGTTTCTTTCTTTTTTTGAAAATAGGAATAAGTAGACAATCATCTCTATTCTATGTATTTTATCGAGCATTTTTTCTCAATATTGAAATTAAAACTTATACTGAAGTGTACCAAGGGCACAACAGGCAACAGTGGAACTCGCGTATTTTCATCATCCGTTGCTTATTTACACTGATTTTTGCTTCTTGAACTGGGGCAATATCAAATTGATTATTAGTTAACATTTTTAAATAGCCAAAATGAAGTTTCTAAAGTTCTGCACATACCCAGAATTTGAAATGCAATTTTTAAATCAAAAAATATGTGTACAAAATGAATGTTTTAGACTGCATGCAAAAATGTATTTATTAGGAAAAGTGCATAAAAAATAAATACACATTTATTTCAGTTAAAATAAAAATGAAACTGCTGAATGACATGAAAATCTAATACATGTATAATTGATTTATGAGTGAATAAATGTAAAACTGAAATAAAATTTGAGCATGACACATACATCTCAAATTCCAAATACCACTCAATTTGTTATAAAGCAAAGCATTTTTCTGATAAGCAATTGCATTAACAAAAAGAAGTCCTGAAACACTATGTAGAGCAGTGATTAGGACTAATTAACAATATTCAGTCCTATAATGCAGCATATTTTAAACACCTGAAATATTTAAAACAGTTTCTTGAGAAATTATTACTATTTTTATGTGTCATAAATCTCTTATAATTCTACAGAAAAATAATATAATTTTGCCTCTATAAAAAAGGCAAACAAAAGAATATAGAAAGTGACAGAAACAAGTTGCCCATTTATAAAGAACATTGTGTCTTTAACAAAGAGAGGGAAAAACTAACTTGAGTGAATAGATTTCTCCAAATTATAACTTACTATTGCTAGTTGACAATATTTTGTTTGAAATATATAGAGATATTTTTCCGCCCTTTAACTGAAAGTTGCAATTTTCAGTCTATATTCTGAGCCAACCAAACCAATATTCTGTTTAGTTTGTATTGTCTTTTTGATCTGAATATCTAGAGAATAAAGCTTTCTAACTATTTAAGTTTCTTTCACAGAATATACTGTTTTGTGACATTGTGGTGCTGTTTACCTAAGCATCACCATATAAACAGACCCTAGATGAAAGCCTTGCTTTTATCGTTTATGTATAATTTTCACAATAAAAACTAAGCACAATATATCTCAATTTTCCATTCTAAAACTATACCCAAAAAGTGAACCTGTGCAGAATACCACTTAAAGCACTTTTGGAATGACATGCTATTTTTAGTATGTTTAATTAATAATTGTTGCTATTAAAATTCTGTATGTTTAGAAGCTTCTCACTTAAAGCATAGCCTTTTATTGGCTTCAGAATTTGATAGAAAACTTCCATACTATGATAATGTTGAAACATCTGTTCTCGAAAGACTGTTGCACCATGGGTACTTCTTACTAATCAAGTGGAGACTTAGAAGAAGGGAGATATCACACAGAACTCAACTCCCAGAGAGAGAGAGCGCTGTATTGTTTATATTACTTTAGTTAATGCAGGGTCATATCAGGTAAGCCCTAGGTTGCAAGAATTGTCAGGACCTTGGACAGCATAGAACAGGGGATCTGGTTTGGAGCAGTACTCTCTTGCAGCAAGAGTGGTTGTTTGAGCAGCGCTCTCTAGGCAACGGAGACATACAGTAGTTAGTAGTGACTACTATGCCAGTGAATATATCCACTGATTGATTGTGGCTGCCCTTGGTTATTGTTATGGTCACCTGCTCATGTCTGCCTGAACATTTAAAAAAACCTAGGTTTGTGGGGGATGAGTCTTCTAGAGGCTTGAAGGAAGGCCAAAAAGTAATGGAAATGGACATTGAAAGTTTTTATTGAAATTAGATAAGCTATTCGTCAGAGTCCAATTCATCCTCAAGCTAACTGGAACCTCTGAATTAAGACTTAACCATAATATGTCAGCCATTAACTACTACATGGAAAAGAACCAACAAGGCAGAAGAGAAGCACAGTGATGCCATATTTTAAATGCCTTTAATTTTATACCTATGTCCTCAGCAATAGCACAGCTTCATACCAGTCCCAGCCCTGACACAGAAAATGTTCCATCTCAGTGATTTCCATGGGAGAGGGAGAAAAGAAACTAAAATGTAATGGCAGACACTTTGTCTACTTTGTCACCTCATAGATTATGTTATGCAGTAAAGTAAATCATTTCCCAGACAAAGAATGATAGAGGATCCTAAAATCTCCACCTAAGGTAAGTAACTCATATGTTAAATGATACAAGAACAGACTGCATCTCTCTTGTCCCCTAGCTCATGTCACGGACATTAAGAAAGGGAAGCCAGCAGAAAAAGCAGCTTTGTTTCATGAGAGAATTTAAGCATACTGCTATCACTTCATTGCCAGGAAATATAAAGAGGCATCTTACCTTGGAATTCCAAAGACACAACAATACGGAGGTTATTCAAGCAACTGCCTGAATTAAGACAAGACAGTAATGGTTTCCTCTTATGAAGTAACAGTCTAGTTAACAGACAGGCCAATTTTCTTTTGACAAAAACCAGGTGCTTCATTCCAATTTTTGTCCATTTATTCAATTTGCATAGCCACTCAGCTCAAACCAATAACTCTCAGTAGTATACCATAATATTAATCATAATGTTAACCATAATCATGTTAGTCCTACGGCCAGCAAAAAACATGAATTATCCTTAAAAAGGATCATAGCATACAGTATATGCAAGGAACAAATAATTGTCAACACATTACAAAGAAGTAGAACAAGTGTTGCCATCAGCATGAATCAAGCATTCAGTTACTGTGGGAACAGGTGATGCACTCTGGATAATTGAGGAAATCAAACACCACCAAAAGAAGTCAATATGTGCTTCATTGATTAAAGAGAAGCATTTTCTTAGGAAAATGGGAATGCCAGAGCATCACATTTATTAATTATTTATTAAATTTATATGCTGCCCAGCTCCCAAGGGACTCTGGGTGGCTTAACAACAAAATAAACATTAAAAACATCTTAAACATTAAAACCGTTTAAAACCCACACATATCGTTTCATGGCCAGATCTCGCCGATTACAACCCCAAGCCTGCCGGAAAAACCAGGTCTTTACAGCTTTTCGGAAGGCCAATAGGGTGGGGGCAGTCTGGATCTCTGGAGGTAACTGGTTCCAGAGAGCTGGGGCAGCCACAGAGAAGGCCCTCCCTCATGGGCCCACCAGCAGGCATTGTTTAGCTGACGGGACCCGGAGGAGGCCAACTCTGTGGGATCTCACCGGTCGCTGGGAGCTATGTGGTCCATTATGTAAAAATCTAGCTCTTTTGAAAGATCTAAAATGTTGAGAAAGGTGAAAAGAAAAAAAAAGAAAAGAAGAAAAGAAAAAAAAGAGCGTGACCAGCAGCAAGGTGGACAGATTTCATTACAGAGGCAATGGGTATAGCATTGGAAACCTGAAGTGCCAGGTCGGAGGCAGATCATCCTGGAGGTCTACCTATGTGTAACTAAGAACTAAAACTGACTTGATGGCATTTAATCAACCAGTCAATCAATCAATCAATCAAGTGAGAAAGTAACATGTCCCCTTTTATGTCTTGGCTCAGTTTTATCTTAGACAATATCCTTTCATATATTTGGGGGGTACTAATAAAGGAAGGAATTTTTATTTTCTCTAAAGTTATTTTATATTTTAGTTTCTTATTTACTCTTACTCTAGGAAAACACTTAGTTCTACTCTTTAGCTTTCAAATAGTCCGGTATCATGTCACACACACACACACCTGGCAAAGCACCATGCCCACTGGAGTCTGTATCAGTGATCTGGTTAGATTTTCAGTGAACACTAAACCTAAGAGAATTTATTTCACAACTAAAAATGTTAATAGTTGATATAGTCAAACATTCTAGCAAGATTTTTCAAAATATTGTAATATACAATGTAGTCAGACTTGAATATGAAAGAATCATGCTAAAAGATCTGAAGGCTGGAGCACTTCAAGGAGGTTGTGCTGATGGTTGCAGAAAAGCTTTGAGCAAGCAATGCAACTGCTCAGAACCCAGAACTGGTTGATGCGTTCTTCGCTGTAACCAAAGGTTGTTGAATGAGCAATCTACCATTAGACTGCAATCGTAACCAAACAAGCTAAGGTTCACTTGCTTGCAATGGTTCACCAAACAAGCTAAGCAAAAATGAAACCAACACATTACATTAAATATAAGGTATAAACCACATTACATTAAATATAAGGTATACACAAGCCTTTAAGATATAAAAATTGTATTTTGGTGGCAAAAATTAGATGGTGTACAATCTAGGCAGTACTCACTAACTCTGAATTCTTCTTGGGAACTACATTAAAAAGGGAGGCAAAGAATTCCACAGATCCAAGAGTTAGAGATCTTTTTAAAATTTGTGTTTTCACAAATTTAATTAAATGCAAGTCTTATAAACACTGCTTTCTAGATGTATATTTCTGACAATAGGACATTTGTTGTTGAAAAAAGGAGGTTTCTTGTTTTAAAAGATGAAATATTTCCAAACTAGGGAGTAAAACTATCTACAAATTTAAAAAAACCAAAGATAAGAAAAATATTGTACATAAAATGCAAAAGGAGGAAATTACATCTCCTCTCTTAAGTCCCATTTTGAAAATATCTGGTTGATAAAGTTTGAGATTACACACACAATAATGAGCATGCTTATTGCCAAATTTAGCTTTGCTACATTGTTAAAACTTCAAATCTCCCATGAGATCATTTATTTATGTCTCCTCGGGCATCTCTTCCCATATGCAGGAAATGGATACGTAAGCCAGGATGGAGATCTGATCCAGTGTGCGATTCCTATGACCCATCACTTCCTTTAGTCTGTCTGTGTCAAAGTTGAGGGCAGGAATGCCAAACTAAATACATTTGCTCTTGGAAAAAGTACTTATTTCATATGTTTAAAAGCAAAAAATTTATTATAATCCTAGCTCACTTTGTCAGGGCAACGTTCAGAGGACTTACTGGTAGGAATAGGAGGAAGTCTCAAAAATTTCTGGGATACTATACACAGCAACATACAATTCAAATCACAAAGAGTACAAGTGGCTCTCTCATTAAGCTTTTTTTTTTAAGTACAGAAATAAAGATGAAATTCCAGGGAGGTTTACAGATACAGAAATTTGACATTAAGAATCATTGAATGCTTCCAAACTTTTCACAAGTAACATGACAAGGTGTGAGAAGAATAGTGCTCAGTATGGAGCTACAGTAAGTGAAATGCTGATTTATTTATTTGATGATGTTTATATCCTATCTCAATCCACAAGAATTCTGAGAAATGACATTCCTACACATACTGGAAACACATTGTTAAAAAAAAAAGAGAGAGAGAAATCTCCAAGGTGCCCCATGACTAAAACTACCTTTATGCACCAAGTGCCTGCTGATGTCCAGCTCTGTTTAGTTTGCCTGTGTGGAGAGTGTCCTAAGAAGAGAAGGTGGTTTTTGAGAATTTCTGGTCCATCTCCCACTATATCTTGAGGAGGGGAGACCTACCACAACCTTTCTCCTTATGTCCAGACTGAACAGGCAAATTCAGTTCTGGCAAGACATTACGTGTTATACCCAGATTCTGTGCCATTGAGGGCTGTAAAGATAATAAGCAGCAGTATTACAGGTGGTGCAGTCAACCTTGAGCCTGATAAGATTCGATAAGATTCGAACTGCCAAATTGTATACAGCCGGCAGTTAGTACAAATAGCCTGCAGTACTGCATTCTAACCACTGTGCCATCATAGCTCTTAGTCCTCATTTAATTCCCATCTCCATACTTGTCTACATAAGTCAAATGATGCTCATGGCATGAGTTGCTGCTACTAGGGTAGGAAGAAACCAAGAGTCCAGGTGAACACCAAATTCATAGATCACCTGTTTCCGAGGGAGCAGTGAGCCACAGAAATGACTTTGGAGGAATGGTTTTAAAAACCAAAGCGTGTTTTAAGCCCAGGAAACAGAGGAAGCATGAGAAAGAAGCACAGACCTAGCTTCACCCTAATTCACTCGATTATATGAAGGAGGAAAGTGAGAACAGCCAGCCTTGGTGGCACATGGTTAGAATACAGTATTGCAGGCTAACTCTGCCCACTGCCAGGAGTTCAGTCCTGACCAGCTCGGACTCAGTCTTCCATCCTTCAGAGGTCAGTAAAATGAGGACCCAGATTGTTGGGATCAATATGCTGACTCTGTAAATCATGTATATAGTGCTATAAAGTACTATGAAGCAGTATATAAGTCTAAGTGCTATTGCTGTCAAGATTCTGTTACGATGGCCTACATGAATAAAGTTACAACTAAACTTGTAGAATTAGTTTCTTAACAAGTTTCTCGACCTTGGCAAAACCTACAAGGGTGCAATGTTATCCAGATGATGTTATTAAATTGTTATGTAATGATGATAAGAAGGACTATCTTAAGAGAATTATTCTGAGTATGTTTCAACCCATCCAGATTCTCATAGCCTTGAAATTTGACAATATCTCTGGTTGGCTTGGGGTGACAATGTACAACTAATGGACTTCCCCTTGAACCCCCAAATGACTTCATATGAATGTTAAATAAAATGCGTGAAAGCTCTAAGCCTTGAAGAATCCTACTCAAAATTCACAGGGACTCTACTATTGATGTCCCTTGTCCCTTCATTGGAATTGCCATTGAAGTAGAACAACTATAAAATAGTCCTCCCAACTCCCAGCCTCTGCAAGATACTGGAAAGACACCATGGTTCATAGTATTGAATACCAACAAAAGATCTCATATGAACAAAACAATGTACACCTCCCATCATGATGCTAACAACCAATTCCATTCCTAATGCCAACTCATTACCACCTCTGTGTCCTGATTGAAAAGAATCTAGATAATTTATTTAGCTGGGATCAGAGGTGGGATTCAGCAGGTTCTGACCAGTTCCGGAGAACTGGTAGTGGAATTTTTGAGTAGTTTGGAGAACCGGTAAATACCACCTCTGACTGGCTCTACTTCCATCTATTCTCTGCCTCCCAAGTCCCAGGTGATCAGGAGGAAATGGGGATTTTGCAGTAACCTTCCCCTGGAGTGGGGAGGGGATGGAGATTTTACAGTATCTTTCCCCTGCCATGCCCACCAAGCCACACCACGCCCACCAAGCCACACCCACAGAACTGGTAGTAAAAAAATTTGAGTCCCACCACTGACTGGGATCATCTATAGTTGATTTGCCACCATTCTTTTGAGTCATCAAAAACAGTCAAGTGCAGGGAAGGTATCTTCAGAAGAGGGTCCAGGCCTTTAACAGAAGAGGCATTAAAGCCTCCCCCAGAAAGGAAATGACTACCTTCTGGAGCCAGAAAAAAAAAATCCTAGAAAAATTTCTGGAAAATAGATCAAGCACATGGGTGAGGGTATCTGAATTACAGGGTACTCCTTTCTCAGGTTTCACAAGATCAAAACTGCCACGTTGGGCTCTGCCCAAATGCCATTCAGCACAAAACAAATATGAGCTGCTTTATTTGCTAAAACAACTGCAGAAGGATCCAGGGAACATCAAACAGCCCCCTGCCTAATCTGTGGATGCAGTATGTACTTACTTATTTATATAACTGCCCACCAACAACAATCCTTCATTACAGTCTTTATGCCAGAACACACTGCATAATAACACATGCAGTATAGCTATGGGAAAGGATGTTTCACTACTGTAAGCTTCAATATGATTTCTTACCAGTATTCAGTTGTGTCCACTTCTGGTTTCTTCCTGCTAGGCATCTTTTTAGGCTTCTTGGTATAAACCAAGGAGCTCTTTGGGATTGAGGTCATGGTATGGCAATCTCATCCACCATAATCCTCACCCAGGATTTAAAGGTTGAAATTACTCAGACTAAAACCTTAACATCAGTCCTGAGATGAGATGTTGATGTTTATAAAGGACCAGTAGTATCCATCTATGTGGTTGATGCCTCAGCAGGAACCTTAACAGGCCACCCTCCCAGTTCAGGCTCTCACAACTGGCCATCTCTTGAGCAGTGCTCCTAGTCATGGTGCAGTTGTCATAAAAAAATCCCACAAACCCTTTCACTCCAGCCATGCACTCGTACTAGAGGACCTGAGACCCAACTGGGAAAATTTGCAATGCTTATTATTGTCCAGCCAACTCTTAGATGAACACTCACCTACCATCGTGTCATGTGGTCTAATTATGCACAAGCCTGGTATATACCAACTCTCCCTGTTTTGCTCTACTATTGTTCATCTCCATTTGTTATGCTGGCAAAGGTTAATTTCAACTGCAGTTGAATGAAATCTGTACCACCATAAAGATGCAATCTGTCTCAAGTCAGGATTAACTTCTGGTGACTTGATAGGTACATCCATATAATATAGAATTTTGCCATTATCTCCTTCTAAGGATTATTTTAAAGTTCCCAGTCTAATCTTAAAATATTCTAGTGGTGTTCCATCCAAATATTAATCAGTTCTAGACTTGGGGGGGTGGGATTGGGGATGCTGTTTTTGTTGTTTCTTTTAGATCACCCAAGATTGGCTGGCCTATCTCTGTTGTAGAGGAAGGAAACTATGGCTATATATTTCAGACAAAAGCATATTTGATGCCAAAATATTTTTTTGTTAAAAAATTAACTAAGGGAGAAGCGGAAGGATATTACAACATTCCTGGAATTTTTTTCAGAGTAACTTGCATATATGAAGGTTTTATAAAAACAAGGTAGATGCAGACATATATCAAGAAAATTTACCTTAATTAAGAAATGATGTTGGGTATACTGATATCTATCAGCATGGAAGAATATTAAAATTGGATTTTATATAAGAAGCATTATATGCAGCCAAACATTTTTTTGGAATGAGGGATACAATTAAAAAATACCAAAAATATTGTAGAGAAAAATAGATGGACAGTAGTTTATGTTAAGAATAGTACACTGAATATTAGTATTAATACAACATAACCGTGTATTATCAAATCCTGGTTGGGTGAGGATAGCAATGCCTGAGATCTGACCTCCTGGTTGTTGAAGCCTGCACAAACTTTGATGCCAGGACCATTGGATAGAGATGATGTCGATTTGGTGGCAGCTAGGAATATTGTTTATGTGCACTTTATGTGAATTTGGAAACAGTTGAAGGATTCTGCTCACTTTGCTGCACAACACAGTACTTTCTTTGTCACCTGGAGCACACAGCTGAACTGGTATTGAAATCTCCTAGGTTCATAATGCTGGAGGACTTCCATGCTCTAGAGAAGGATATGGTCTAGATTAGAAATTTAGGCCATCTCTGAGTTCAACACAAGTTATCTCAAGTCCAGCCTATTTCATGGTAGCATTCTACATCCAATCTTCACTTCAGAGTAACTGATAGGTGAACTAAAATGGAGGATGTTACAGAGTGTCCAATGCCATGGTTGCATGACTCTGGCTCACCACAGGCTAACTACCTCTTGGAATCCCTGTAGCTGGAGGACTTGTTAAATTGGCCCACCAGTTGTCTTGTGGATCTGGATGGATTCTGGGGAATGCTTGGAGAGTTTTCTAGCAATCTCAAAGGCAGTTCCACCAAGTGCCTAGATCAGGGGTGTCAAACTCACGTCATCATGGCAGCGTTATGTGACATATTGGGACTTTTCCCCCCCTCACCAAATGGGGCATGGGCGTGGCCAGCATGTGACGCATCTGGCCAGCGGGCCGTGTTCTGATCCAGCCTTAGCAGAAACAAGAAACAGATTCCTTGTCAAGAAAAACAGCTCTTTATTTATCTCTTGTGAATTAATTGCATTCACCCACTGAAAAGTCCATGCAATAGTCCTTCAGGGAGTTAACTGCAGTACAGACCTTATCCATTCCTTACGATAATTGCAAGCAGACGGAAGGCTGCAAATTAAGTTTTGGCAAGCAGGCTTTATGGCACGAAATGCAATGAGCAAAATTATCAGAAATACAAACTGTTGTCTTCTATGACAACCACTTCCCTTTCCTTCTATTTATTCCCCAGCCAGGGAAGGGCCATTCAGCATCCATGTGTGATTTGCTTCCCGAGTCGACTCCTTGTCCTCCATTGTTCACCTCTCCTAACTGCTCTGCACATACAAGCATCTGGAATAGGCCTCAGTTGTTTTTCTTCCTCATTGATTTCGGCCTCCACAGGGAACTGCCTCTCTGGTGGCTGGGAAATGTCAGATGGCCCTAGCTCTATCTTTGCGTCCAATGCAGAGCATCCATCAGAGCCTTCCCTCACTCTAGCACTGGCCCAAGTTCCTCCCCAACCTCCTCATTGTCCGAGTCTGCTGACAGCTCCGCTGGCAGCTGGAGGGACACAACAGGCTGGGAGTTTGACACCCCTGGGCCAGATCATCTCTGGATCACTGAAATGATCAAGTTGGTTGTAGCTTCTCTCACCCTCACATCTGAAAGTCTTCCTTGATTTACTAAATAGCTCAGGAAGATGAAGCAAATGAAGAAATACTCTAGTCTAGACCATCACTAGAAAAAAATCAGAAATGCATTTGTTTGAACACAGCTCAAGCTTGTGTTTGAACCTATAACAGTGGCACAATGTACTTACTATTCCACTCTTATTGATTAGTGGGCTGTGTAGAGAGCCGAGGTGGCGCAGTGGTTAAAGTGCAGTACTGCAGGCCACTTCAACTGACTGCTAGTTCAGCAGTTCAGCAGTTCTAATCTCACCGGCTCAAGGTTG
>JANHGD010002741.1:221051-231959 GCA_027560375.1 Imantodes cenchoa
GTCATACAGTCATAAGTGGGAGGAGATGGGTGATAGGAATGATGAGAAGACTAATAGTAATAGTAATGCAGCCTTAGCGAATAGTTTGACAGTGATGAGGGAATTATTTGTTTAGCAGAGTGATTGATTTAACTTGTTATTTAAATAACAATTACAGATACTGTTATTTAAATCATTTAAATCCACCCTGTTTGATATAAAAAAACCTGATGTTTTTCAATGTGAAAGTCTGCTGTCCAAGGCAAAAAGGCAAGCACTTCCATCTATGTTCTATATATCCTCTATCCAAGTTTCTCAGCTATATTTTGAGGTGGCAGTTTCATTAAGAAGTCTTCTCCTTTGGAAATAATGTGATGCACCAATTCTATCTTTCACCCAGCATCAGTGGTGAGCTGATACTGGTTCAATCCAGTACAGAGAACTGGTAGTGGCGGTGGCGGGAGACTCCACCCACCCACCCAGACGTCATCAAAAAATGCTCTGTGCCTGCGCAGAAGTGTTGCACGCACACAAAGTGTGCGGGCGCGCCTGCGCACTCCCATTCCCACTACCCACTACTGCCCAGCATGATAATGATGATCCTGAAGATCCTCATTCTAACATTAACTCTAATACTGGAAGAAATATTTCTTTTTAAATTATTTGAAAACGGTCACCTTCTTAGAATCTCCTGCAAAATCCTGAGCATCGCTAAAGGATCCTTTTGAATAATCTAACCTTAAGATTCACCTCAAGAAGCATACCACACAGATATGATAGGCCTTATTTTGAGCCACAGTGGTGCAGTGGTTAGAGTGCAGTACTGCAGGCTACTTCTGCTGACTGCCGGCTGACTGCAAGGTTGATTCAGCCTTCCAGCCTTCTGAGGTGGGTAAAATGAGGACCCAAATTGTTGGGGGCAATAAGTTGACTCTGTAAATCACTTAGAGGGGACTGTTAAAGCATTATAAAGTGGTATATAAGTCTAAGTGCTGTTGCTATTGCTGATCTGTATTAAATAAATACATGGGCCAGAATATGTAATTACAGAGAATTACAGAGAAGGATGAGTGACCCTGGATTGCTTGTGTTTGTCCAGCCCTTTTATTTAACATAAATAATATTTTATCTTAAGATTGTGGAAGTCTGCCATCAGAGTTTGAATCACTAATAGCGAATAGCATTGTTACCAAGATCTTCTGCTCAGCTCATGTCTGCTTAGCCTTACCTTTCCATAGCAATGGTATGGATGGATCATCATGGCTAATGTCGTAATATTTATTACCATCTTCCAGTTCACTGTTCACAGTGTTGCCATTACCAACATTCATACTTTTGAAAGTAAAGAAGTTCTGCAACTTCAAGTTGAATCTAGAAGTATAAAGAGAAAAATGCTAAGGTTTCAAAGAACAGCTCATAGCTCTGGCTCTCTTCTCTTCTGTTTGTGGGGCTCACAACCATTGGGAGCAAGTTGGATTGCGATACATCAGTTTATCACGTGCCATCTAATCTGAGCATAACTGGCTGATGATTACATTATAATTACTGTATTTTTCGGAGTGTAAGATGCACCGATTTCCTCCCTTAAAAGAGGCTGAAAATTTGGGTGCGTGGAAGCTTGTTTTTCCAGCCCTAATAAGGTGCTAATGATCTTCCCAGCTCATACTGGCTTGCAGGCTCTTTCATTGTTACTCTCTCCGAATAAGGTTTTTTTAAGCCCTAACCAGGGGATAAAATAACGTGCTGAAGCTGATCAGACGAAGGACGCTAGCCAGATGAATACCTGGCAGGCAGATTTTTTTTCTCCCTATTTTCCTCCCCCAAAACTAAGGTGTGTCTTATACTCCAAAAAATATGGTAAACCCCTCATGATCCGGCCAAAATTAAGCCCTGTTAGATCCTGCTAGTTTCAATGCAAACACGGGTAGTCCTCAATTTACAACAATTCATTTGGTGACTGTTCAAAGTCACTAAACGGCACTGAGAAATGTGACTTAGGACCGTTTTTCCCAGTTACAAGCTTTCCAGCATCCCCCCATGATCCTGTGATCAAATCCAGATGCTTGGCAACTAGTTCATATTTATGATGGTTGCAGTCTCCTGGGGTCATGTGATCCCCTTTCGTGACCTTCTCACAAACAAATGGGGAAACCAGATTCACTTAGCATCCGTGCTAGAAAAGTATCAGTGGCAGTGATTCGCTTAACAAGCTTGGTAAGAAAAGTCATACAATGAAGCAAAACTCACTTAACCAATTTCTCACTAAACATACATTTTGGTCATAAGTTGAGGACTACCGTATGAAAGTTATATTCATTTCTCTCTCACTGATAGCAAATCTGCTTATATTTTCATTTGGATCATACAAAAAATGGGAATATTGCAGAAATCTATGAGACAGGCAATGGGATTGTCATATTTAGGTTACATATATAGAAACTAAAATGTTGCAAAGTGTTCCCGATAAGCCAAGTCAATGAGGGAAGCTAGATTTGCTTAATGACTGTGTGTTTCACTTAATGTGGTGATTTAATGACCATGACAAAAAAGATCACCGGCTCTCGGAGCACAGGCTCTGCCTGCTAGAGGGAGAGGAACGGTGGCCACTCAAGCACTAGACTTCTGCGGCTTTTCCTTCAATGTTGATTAGAACCTCTCTCCCTTTACTGCAAGGCTTCATTCGCTCTCAGCCCAAGCACCTGAATCTGGCACCGATAGTTTGGGCCTTGGCCTTGCCGCCTCAGACAGCTGGTAGTGAGCGCCCTGTTATGACTGAATGGGCCTTCGGCTGGAGGCATGACCGGCGAACGGGCTGACCCCGCTGCCGCCCTCAACCCAACTGGTGTCACTTGGGGAGGTATATGTTGACAAGAGAAAAACTCACTGAATACAATGACTGGAATTCCTTCAGAATGGGAGAATGCGTGTCCTTTATGGCTAGGACTGAGTCAAAAGAGGGGGCGCTGTGACAGAGAGGTGCTTTTATACTTCAGACTCGGTCCTGATTGGCTAAAAGGCAGTGTCTTCCCATCCTTGGAGGCTAGCTCCACCCACTATGGAGAAGATCATAGAACAGGGCATGGCTCACTTAAAAACTGCCTTGCTTAGAAGTTCTAATCCCAATTGTGGACGTAAGTCAAGGACTACCTGTATTGCATTTTCAAAATCTATGTTGTTCTGAGGGATATGCAGAAGAGAGAGGCCAGATTCATGAGTTCTTCAGAAAAGGCCATTATCCTTGAACCCAACATAACTTTACAGCAGTACCTCTAACTCTGGTTGCATTAGAGGGGGGTTCCTACCGGTGCGGTAGTCCAGTAGTGGCCCCCCAATTGCGCAATTTGCACGTGTTGGCTCCGGTGCTGTCTTTGCCAGTCCATGCGTGGTGCCATCTTTTTTTTTCTAATTTTCAGTGGGTTTTTTGCTCTTTGAGCATGCACAGAAGGAAAATTGTCCCTCTGCACATGCGCAGAAACAAAATCGTGTGAGGAGATGCATGCGCATGAGTGTAGGGAGCACATGCGTGTGCAAAACATCACAATGCGCACGTAGCACACCGGTAGGAAGGTGAGAAGAACTCGCCCCTGGGTTGCATGATCCCAACCCAATGGGAAAAAAGGGGGCTTTTGAACTATTTCTATGCTCCCCTCTGAAATGTTTTGGATATAATGATTTATGACACTGCTGTAAAATAATTATGCTGATTATTTCTGTAGCATTGCAAATACAAATACAAAAGAAAAGCCTTTATTTCTTGCAAGGGTAGCTGATGAATGGCCAATATGAAAACTAATTCAAATTCTCCAAAGCCAATTCCATAAATGCAAGCATGCTTCATTTTGAATTAAAGCTTTCTTTGTGCAATACTCTCCCCATCCCAATTACTTACCTTGGCTGCTTACAATGCTTTTTCAAATGGGCTATTTTGAATATGAAGAAACAAGCAGAATATTTCTGATATACAGCCGCTTCCTTAGTTTCCTTGAAAAATTACTTCTCTTGGATGCATTCCATACTCTTTGCTCTTATAATGCAACATTGGACTTTAGTACCTATTACTTCAACCTCTACTGCCAAAGGCTGTGCTGGCTAGTGATAATGGAAGTGGCTTCCAATACACTGGAGGGCACTAGGCAGTGAAAGGCTATCATAGAGACCGAATGTTCTTGTTCATCTTCAATTTCAATAGCCCAAATGTAGATCCCATAAGAATGAGCCTCAAGTTATTGCAGACAATATACATTTAAGCAGAACATCCACTACTAGTTGGGGAAATTAACAGCAACAAAGCAAGGAAACTGAGCTATTCTTAGTTATCTAGCAAAGTACAATGCAAGCTCATACGCCTATTAGCTACACATATTTAAAGCGCAGAGAAGTTAAGAGTACTTACTTCATGATAAGTATATAGAAGAAATACATAATGATGAGTATAAGGCTTTCCCACCTCAAATAAATAAAAGGAAGGAAATTAGTAGTATAGCTAGGGCCATTTGCAGTAGTGTTACATATTTTTTCGGGAATATATCAATAGAACTCTCATAAGCACTTTCCCCCCCACTTCCAGCACTTCATATATTAAACCAAAGAAGTTTAATATATTGTACTTCTTCTTACTCACTCCTTCCTGCAGCCAGTTGCAATTTGTTTTTCTCTTACTGCTTCATAGTGTTTGTAAATCCAATCAGTAACTACCTTCTACCTGTGCAACCAGTCTCCCCAACACACACATACACATCCCAACTATTTCTATTCAAAACTATTGCCAAGGCAGAACAAGACCACATCACCTAAAGATACTTAGGGAGCTATCTTTCCTTAGCTGGGAAATTGGCTGAGAGTCCGCAAAACATGAAATAAATAAATCATTTGAAATAAAGGTTTGCTAACAACATAAAAGCCTCCACCTTTTAGAAGGACTCTAGATTCTTGAAAACTCTGCTGATAGTTTTCCATCACTGATGAAGGAAACAAAGCAAAGTGTGCCAGGAAGCCATTAGAAATATTTATTTATTATTTATTTATTAGTGAGATTTATATACCGCTTTAAGTGCAATAATAGCTATGAGATTTCCAAAAACCTTTTGCTTTACTGACACATCAATAAAACTAGTCCGCAGCTATCGGTCTCTACCTGTAACAGGAAGATCAGAATAGCTCCCCATCTTTCTATCCTAATTACAGAAAGAATGCAAGTTGGAGGATGTGCTGGAAGTTTTATAAAAAATAATTCCATCCAACCCCAAGGGCAGATTTGCTCTGCGTGTCCATGTTTACTTCTCTTAATCGAACAACATGAAGAAATGAAAAGAACCACTTACCATACAATTTTCTCATCATATATAAACTAAAGAAGAGTGAAAAATAAAGGGAAAAATGGAATAATTATATAATTCAAGTGAAAAGAAATTTGGCTACATTATAGAACACAATGACATGTATAGATATACAGCTGAGCATAGAATGGTCTCCAGGCAGAATCAGCTAGGAGTTTTATTCTCAGTTACTACTGATCTTTGGTCCTGAATCATTGTTTCAGTAATGAAGGCCACTTCGTGCCCCATCAACACTGGTGCTTGTCAAAATGTGTAGTAGCATTTTTTAGAAAGAGCAAGCTTGGCAAATCTGGGAACTTCCTCGTATATTAAGATCATTACTCCAAGACTTCTAAGCGAAGAGAATTGGAGGTCAAGCTGGGAAGTTTGTTGTAGACAGTGATTAAATTATATAGTGGACAGAGCTGCAAAGTTCAGGTTAAGAGGCCATGAATTAGAAAGCACCAAAGACACTAGGAGTAAAGTAATTCCTGTGAATAGAAGATTTCCTTAAAATAAAAAGCAGTATGCCATTCTTGCATTTCTAACTTTACAGGACAAATACCTCACTGATCCAAAATTCAGTACACTATGTACTAAGAAAAAATAGGTATATAGTTTAATTTAGACTATAGGGAAGGTGGCATTTCTGCATCACATTTGGCTGCCAGTTGTTAAGATTTGGCCACTTCAGATGGCTCATTTGGGGAGAATTAATGGATTTTTATCACAAACAAAGCCAGCCTTAAAATAATTAAAAGCAATTGTTCATAATGCTAAAAGCAACTTTTAGCATTCCTGGACATCTCTCAAAGTTCACAGCTGATGTCTTTCCCAGGTCACATGATGGCAGGGTTAAGCAATCATTTAAATTTCCTACTAATCTCCTAATACAGTATCATATTGTATTTTAGGAATTGGAAACGATAGCAAAGTCTCTTCTAATATTGCTCCTGGTTGTTTGTCATCACTGCCAAATGGGACCATTGGGACTTCAGGCTGAATGGGAATTTGTCTATGCAGACATTCAAGTTAACTTCGAGTTGTCCTTGATAAACACATGAAAGAATGCAGAAGATTGACTGCCTTTGGCCCATCTGCTAATGGCCAGATTTACTTAATTTTTTCTTTAATAGATTTATATGGGCATCCATCTAAACTAAATTATCCTGGACAGCTACAACATTAAAATAACAAAAACATTTAAAAACATAAAACCAAGAGCAGCTGTAAACAATAAGAAGATGGTTATGTGTTTGAATGCATCTCTTAATTCCCAACTAGCATGGTCATTCCAGGAAGTTGCCATCTCACCTGTTCGAAAAGGTAACGGGTTGTGGGAGATTGAAGCATACACATTTAATATCTTATTCATCTTTTCATTTATTTACTTAAAACATTTATATAGTCACCCGTCTTCTAACCAACTCTGGGTAGTTCCCAGGATACTTTGTGTGGGATTTTTTAAATGGGAAAACCCACGATATATGTCTTTAAGGAGTCCTTCCACAAGGAGATCTATTGAGAACCAAAATCTCAAGCTCAGCTATGTTCAAGAACATGGTGAAGAAAACTGACAAAACTTACCACAATAAGGATTACTACAGACAGAGTGTAGTAGGCTGAATCCCTGCACACAGACCACCAAGTGAGACGGACCACCTAGAGAAAGGATACAATTATTCCATATAGCAAACTCTATCTTGGCAATGCTTGGATTTTAGATTTTGCCACAGATTCTGAAACCAACCAGTGCTGATGAAATAAGGTTCATATAGGCATTCTCATCTCACTACAATCTTATCACTTACCAGTTAGCATTGCTATTAATTAAAAAGTATCCCTTTAAGGAAGGAGAACATTTATATCTGAACCTGTATTTTTCTACACAATCTTGTTCTATCTTAATTTCTAGTTTTACATTTTCAAAATCATGCAGTGAAGTCATATGAGACTTCCTGATAGGGCTGGCATGCTCTGGATCCTATCAGTAAAACAATGCTATTTCATGGGATGTAGGAAGTGTGCCTTCTTTGTCACCATTAGAACAGCACCTCCCTTCCATGGACCTGCCCATGCCAGTCTGTAGGAGGGACCTTGAAAACCTGTTTCAGTTCTCATGCATTGGGCAGGATCAGCGGTGGGTTGCTCCTGGTTCAGCCCGGTTCTGTGAACCGGTAGTACCGGTGGCGGGAGGGTCCGCTCACTCACCCAGGATTATCGCGCATGAGCACAAACCAGTAGCAAGGCGTTTTAGAACCCACTACTGGGCAAGATGCAAGATGAACCTGTGTAATGAAGCGTATTTTGTGTTTCTTTGCCCCCAGTGCAACCGGTGTGCTGCATTTTGGGAATTTTGTTCAATTTTTAAAATATTTTTAAAAATTATTCTTTGTAAACCACCCAGAGAAATTTGACAAGCCGGCAGCCTACAAATCAAATAAATAACTTAATCAATCAGTCAGAGAAAATGAAAATGTAAGTACGCTATTGACTGAGAAATAAGCATGTCAATCTATTTTAGAAAAACAAAACAAAAAATGTGGAATCTTAAAGAATGAGATATTTGTTGTAGTATAGGATTTGTGATTTGTAGCCATATACAGAAATGAGAAAGTTCATGCCATTCTAAGTTATGAATATATAGAGACAATTATGCTTATGTGTGGGAATGGATATTATCATCCAAAATTAATAACCAATTAAATTACAATAACAATTAACAGGATTTTTCCTACCTTGATACTCAGATAATCTCTCAAGCATCTGATTAAGTGGACTATAGATTCTCCCAAAGTATCACACAAAAATTTTGTTAGACTTTCAGGTGACACAAAGCTTTTCTTTGTTCATCAATCACTCTAATCTTTATCTTAACCGCTAACCCCTAACCTTGACCCAACAGGAACAAGAATATTATATCATAAATATTTACACCTTCTGCTAAACTACAATGATTTTTGTCTGGATTTGCTTAACACAATGTGTGAACATACTCAATAAACTACAGTTAATCATGGTTTAGAATAACATGCAAAGTATTTCCAAATAATTACTGGGGTGAAGGATCAAATAAATAGCTAAGCTTATATAATAAAACTCAACTTCCAGAAGAGATTCTTTTAGGATTATTATCTACTTAAAAGCTCCAACAGAGAAAATATGTTTACAGAATAAGCAATACTCCAAAAACATCAGAAAATAGTGATCCTTCAAAACTTCTTCCCATCACAAAGAATGCAGTTGCACAGAAAACAGGAAATTTAGACCTTTTAAACAGGAAATGAATTGCTCCAAACTGATGTAAGAAAAGTTCCTAACAAGATCTTCATTCCAGTGAATCAAAGGAATTGCATAATTATTGTGTGGCATGTTGCTTAAAAAGTACATTTAATTGTTACTTAAGTAGCCGTTTTTCAATTTTCAATGGGATTACAGTCAGGGGACAGAAACAATTTTGCTTAAAGTCTTCAATTTAAAAGTCCATCTCCTGAAAGAACAAAGCTAAAAGCACTTCTGATGTGGTAAACCACTTGACATAAATCATTTACAAACGGAAAATTAAGAAAATCAATTACTGTAGTGATTTTTCATATGGATGTAGAGTAATAAATGAAGCAGACACAATCCTGCTAAAGTGAAGCAATTTAATAAATTCTAGTAAGAATAATTTCAATCAATCTGTGTATTTTTTTTAAAGAATACAAGGCTAAATAAGGTACTAGTCAACCACAATTAAAATGCATATGAATCTATTGAAATGTAAACAACAGAAACAAAGGACAAATTCAAATTTACAAATAAATGAATTAATAGCTACCAAAAACTTTGTTAAAACAATTTCTTTGTTTAACAACCACTTGAGCAAAGTTTGTCAGCCTCTACTGAGAATAAAGACAGAATTAATATTTATCTATAACTCTTATCAAATAAAGGCAGTAAAACTTTGGCTGGTTTAGTCCTGTTGTTGATTAATGGAAACATTTAAATTTTCCATGAAGAAAAAAAAGTTATTTGGAACATAACTTAGAGATTAAACATTAAATCCCTGAATCCTTCGGGATTGGGTGGCATTACAAATCTAATAAATCTAATCTAATCTAAACATGAGTCTGCTTTAGATCTACAATGCTCATAAATGTCGGTGGACAGAGCAATGGACTTTTATTTATTTATTTATTTATTTATTTATTCATTCATTTATTTATTTATTTACTTGCATGCTTGTTTACTTATTTACTAGGGTTTATATGGCACTCTAATCCATGGAGACTCAGAGAGGCTTACAAAACACTCTCCAGTAGGAGGATTAAAAACAGTACATCAAAATAACAAACAGAAAAAGATGAAGCAACAGATTACAACGCAATAAATGGTATCCAAAAGGAATAAGCAAACCGTAAGAAAGGGGACTCCCTTCCTACTATAGTTCCCACCCCAAGCCTTTAGGAATAGCCAGATCTTAACCAGGGGTTTTCAGAACACAGAATTAAAAAAGAAGAAGCTGGTCTAATCTCAAGAGGAGGGCGGATGAAAAGGCTCATCTGGGAACTGTGTGTTTGTGTGAAAGCCTTCACAGCCAAGGTTGCTACCTGTTCTTTCAGCAGGAGTGAAAGTCCAGAAGGGCCCACAGATTTCCAGCCAGTTTTGACTGGGATAATACAATCCTATCCCAAACCAAAGAACCACTTTCCTGGGATTAAACTTTAGCTTGTTTTGCAGTTGTTCTTTCATCCTTCCATAAGAAGGATAATTCATTTTAAAGAGGGTTGATAAATGACAATCTGACGATGCAGTAAAAGTGCAGACAATATTGGCCTTTGGTCATTCTTATCACTACAGCGTAGGCTCAGATCTCACTTGTTACCCATGTCTGACCACACTTATTTTTTGTCTTATTTCAAGTTAGTGGGATTCTATTCTATTCTCTTTGGTCACGTTGTTTCCCATAGTACCTTGGCAAGCTAAATTCCCTGAAATCTATGATCTGGGAGATGCTGCTTGGATATACTCCTATCTAAAGCCGCTATCACCCTGGTATTCCACTTGGCAACTAAGGCCTCAGGAAAACTGCCCACCAGGATTTCAGGAAATTCATCAAAGTTCTCTGGAAATTGTCAGGAACTGACAAGTTAATAGTCCCATTCTCCCTCAAAACTGATGGCCCCAAATAGCAGTCAAGCAGTGATCTGACCATAACAAAAGACAGACATTAATCACCAGATCATTTTGTATCTGCTCAAGACAAGAACTGGAATTAGATGTATGGCCTCCCACATGGGTTAGGCTAGGCCATGATGACTTAGGTTAGTACAGGGGTCCTCAAACTTGGCAACTTTAAGACTTGTGGACTTCAACTCCCAGAATTGGGAGCATAGCTGGCTGGAGAGTTCTGGGAGTTGAAGTCCACAAGTCTTAAAGTTGTCAAGTTTTGAGACCTCTGGGTTAGTAAGTAGAGTGGCCATGAACTCCCATTCCTCTCAGGGAGGGCAAGAAGGCTCAGAATCCCAAAACTATAATGAAATATTCAACTTCATTTGCCTGACTCTGTGGTTTCTTCCCCAAACCCCAAAAACTTTAACCTTAGACTGTCTACAGTCAACCTCACCCCTTT
>JANHGD010002741.1:261048-271988 GCA_027560375.1 Imantodes cenchoa
GGGGCTACATTTGGTTTATAAGATGCACCCAGGTTTTCACCTTCTTTTAGGGAGGGAAGAGGTGCGTCTTATACTCCGAAAAATATGGTATTTTGATTGGTCCAGAAGAACCAAAAATTTGTTACAATAAAAAAATAACTAACAGCAGAATGAGGTATAATAGTAAACTACTGCTGCAAAACACGCACACACATGCTCAAATGCTAAGAAACTCACACTGTGGTGAACCCATACTGAAAAGCAATGAAAGAAACAATGTATGAAAAACATCTCAACTCTTAGGATTTCATGTAGCTCTCAACAGGGACTCTAAGTTGCTTAGAGCTTTGAAATGCCAAAAGCAAATAGGTTTGCATTTAGAAAGAGGTCAGATCCCACTGCTTAGCATATGTACATTATCCCTGTTGGGAACAAAATTTAATTTGGCTTTTTGAAGGATAATTAAGGATAATTATCAATAAGAAAAATCCAACAAAAAAGGATATTAGATGGCATCATTAGCAACTTCATATTAACTGACAAAAATGTAGTTGGAATACTTTCTGCAGTCTTCGTGACTAGTTCATAAAATATATACAGTATCTCAAACCCATCTCTCAAAATAGCTGGAACATTTTGCTTGATAGTATGCTGCACCAGGTACTTGGAGGTTTTTGAAAACTTATAGTGGCATAGTGGTTAGAGTGCAGTACTGCAGGCTACTTCTGCTGACTGCCAGCTGACTGCAATTTGGCAGTTCGAATGTCACCAAGCTGAAGGTTGACTCAGCCTTGCATCCTTTCGAGGTTGGTAAAATGAGGACCCAGATTTTTGGGGGCAATAGGTTGACTCTGTAAACCGCTTAGAGTGGGCTATAAAGCACTGTGAAGTGGTATATAAGTCTAAGTGCTATTGCTATTATGTTTATTCTTGTATCAATATCCTATCTCTTAAAAATCATCCTATTTTGTTGTCCCCTATAACAACCACATTGACTGATGGAGAGAGAATCTGGCCTATCAGTGAGAACTGCAGTAGAAAGGTAACTTTAATCTACATCTCCCTGGCCCGTGTGCAGCTGTACTATTATGTTAAGATATAGGATCATAGAATCACATGTTAGAAGATTTGCTGGAGTTTAAAAAAAATAGCTGTTGGAGTCTGCCCTCCCCCCCCCCCCATTTTTAAAATACTACCACTTTAGATCTTCCAATTAAAATTAACTGCTGTGACTTTTGATAAGTAGTAAATTTATATTTGAATTCTATATTTTAAAATACTTATTTTTGCGTTTGTGTTATTAAAACTAGTTTCCTGCTATGTGGTTTACATTGGTGCATGCCTACCAGAATTTAATTGCTTTCATTACAAAGTCTACAAAAGGAATATTATTCGCTCATGCAAATAATATTCCTTTTGTCAACTTTGTAAAGAAAGCAATTTCATTAGTTTCTCAAATCTTTGTCTTCAGGGATAGTCAGAATGTTTGGATCATTTCAGAAGTTCATCCACTGTTGGGCTAGTAGAAGTCACAAAGGCTGCTCTAAAAGGAAAAATCTACAGCTATCATGTGCTGATTAGGGGTTAATAAAAAAGCATCTTGTTTTCTACATTGGGGGGAAAAAACCCCTACTGGATTGGGTGGAATGCTGATCCTACTAGCTTTTCTGTACTTAAAATACAGTGGCCATATGTCCATTATTATAAAGGACAATCTCTTCTTTCAGAAAGCTGCCCTTTTAGATGTATTTTTCAAAAGGCATTTTTACGCTTGATTTATCATACAAATGATATCACTTAACACGTTTTTTTATACGCATGTGTACTATATGGAGGCTGAACTTTTAAAAAAATAAAATTTACATATGCTGTTTGATCTTAGATATCTTTTTAGGATATGCATTTTGTAAAGTTCTGAGTTCTTTTTGAATTTTCCTTTGTAAAGTTATAAACATAAGCAATTACTTAATTCTGTATCCTTGTGCATCCTTCTCAATATCTGCCTCCCTTTTCGGGTTTCTCTTTTGTTTTTACAAGGAAATACTACCTACATTAATTTTAAATGAGTATTTTACACTTCAACCCTGTATGTTGAAGGAAATACCTTTATACTGAATGAGGTTTTTTTTTTAATCTGATGTAAATTGGAATTTGAGCCAAAGCATCACATGCAAACACAAACTGAACCTGGAAACACTTTGTTGAGGGGAAAAAACTTCTTTTCCTGGCTTCCTGGTTCCTTAACATGTACTGTTTACAACGAGATGTAGGATAATGGCTGAACTACGGAACCTGTTCACTATCTGAAACTCCTATGCAGCTATGAAGCTCATCAAATGGTTTTGGCCTAAGTAACTCATGTGGTTAGACTGCTAATTGTGTCTCCAGTCATTTTAACAGTTGAAATGTTACAGTGATCTTCTTGGAGAACTATGCAATAAAATGTAAGCTGAAAGAGGAATGTTCTGAACTTCAATCTTAATATGATAAAGTATAATAACATATATAACATATGATATATCACTGCAGATATTAGAGTCCATGACACACTATTCCGAAACTGAATTGAAATGCTGTGCTAAATCGTGCTTTAACTATAGTTTCTTGATCATGGTGCATCATGCTATGCTATAAACCAGTTTATTCATCAATAGCTTTATTGATATAATATAACCATAAATTTATCCCAAAAGTATATAAACTACTTTTGGGCTAAGCACAACACAACTGAATTACTTGATCACTTTAACTTAACGATGTCAAGGTTCCAGACAGCATCCGAACTTAAATCAAAGTCCAAGTCAAAGTATTCCTCAAAGTTCCATTTTATTGCTGGAGCCATTCTGGCACATACACTGGGAAACCCGAATCTGAGTTTTCCCACTCAGTTGAAAGTTCACATCCAAACTTGTCATGTTGCCCACTCAAGTTGTGCCAGCGTGGCAACTCCTCCTTTTGCTTCCGCTCAGGTGGTGGACAAAGGATGGCCTTGAATCTCTCGAAAGAATGCTTTGGGGCTGCATCTGCTCCCTCATACCATCACCCATCCCAAGTTCCCATAAACATCAGGCCTTCTATTGATAGTGTGGCAATTCGTTAATTTTTCCCCAACTTCTGCATCGGCTTGACAAATGTTTTGACTGGAAACTTTCTGTAGATCAACCGAGTGTTACATTTCTTAATATTCATTACTCCAATAACTCAAGAAAGGTTATGTATTTACTAGAGATATACTATTTCTCTTATGCGCACAAACTCATTCTGAAAAGTTCCAGGCACAAAAATGTGATCCTGTTCTCTCCATATATCTACAGAAATTAAAATCAGTGACATTTTAAGTAATTAAAAATAAATATAAGCAGGAGTGTACAGTATACAACAAAAACACATATAACATTGGTAAATCACACTTAAGAAAGCAGTTTGGTGTCATGATTAAGGCACCAAGCTAAAAACTGGAAGATCCTCGAGATCTAGTCCCATTTTAGGCACAAAGCCAGCTGGGTGACCTTGAGCCAGTCACTTTCTCTCTAGGAAGAAAGAAACTGAAATCTTGCCAAGAAAACTGCAGGGACTTGTCCAGGCAGGTACCAGGAATCAACATGAACTCCAAGGTACAAAAGAAAAAAACAAACTTAGCAGAGAATAAAAGTGTTGCAAAAGGTTCTATGTAGATTGGTTAGAGAGCAAGGCAGGCAATAAATGGAAAAGAGGGAATGGAAGAGCAAAAACCTGGACTTAGCGATTATAGAGCAAAGCCAACAATTTCTAATGGCCATCATTATGAATATAGCCATCTTCTATTTGCAGCTGCTGATGCATATTCACTGACTGCAACAGGTAGGTAATCTTAGTAATAAAGTCAAGAAGTGGGGTATGATATACTGTACAGGGCAGTCTAACAACAATGTTGTCATATTGTCCTAACACAAGCAAAGAAAATCCTGGAAAGGAATATTGTGGTATCTATTTATGAGGACAGGGCATCAAACTGTACATGTGAATATCCTTATATGTGGGGCACAAAGATTATAATAAAAAAATATCTAGATAGGATATATAAATTCTCTGCGAGTTCACAGTAATAATGTGATTTTTTTTAAGACTCTCCACTTAAACTCTGCCAAATTTTTATCTAGACCCATAAGGAGATAGCACATAAAACAAAACCAAGCTTATTTGCTTTTTTTAAGAAGGAGGTACAACTACCCAAAAAGTTTAAGGTAAAATGTGGGTAGGCCAAATCTCAGGTGGATGCAAGTTCCAACCAAGAGTGTTCCTTGTTGATCAAAGGACACCGGAAATAGCTTTCCAAAAGATGGACTAAATACTTCCAGAGTAGGAAGGAATATTGTAGCCAGAGGTGAAGTAAGCAAAATCATTTTGAAGATACAACATCCATTTATTAGCACATGTACAATACAGTGTATATTAAGATTCCAGCAAAACACTGGCAGCTTGCTGAGCAGCCCTGAGCAAAAGCATAACCATAACCTATATATTTTAGTCTACTATCAGCAAAGATGAAACAAAGAAAAAGGCAGATAGTATAAATTACAGCACGATGTTGGAATGCTTTGGTAAACCCATCTAAGTAACCTTATTTATCCCTTTCCCCTGAGTCCATTATGTCAAACTTGCACAGAATTGCACACCATCAACAAGCTTAAACTTTGAACAATGTGATTGCTACAAGCACATTGTTGTCTTTGTGGCTGCAAACTTGACAATGCTGTTAGAGGCTCTTTTGTTCTTGTTGAGAGCTTATCTATTTGGTGGTTCCAGATAGTTGGACAGGCATGTTTAAATACTTGATTTGCTCAATAGGTTTATTATTGATTTGTCCATTACAGAAAAACTTGATATATCTTTTAGTGCAAACTATTTTAGTGCAAACTAACCCTTTGCTTTAGTATAAATAATGTCTAGGGGTTTTTCCCTTAAAACAAAAGCATATTATTGCTCCTAAACAGATGTGGGCTTCACATAATTTAACAACTGCTTTGCCCAGATTTGAAAATGTGAGCTCGCACACCTTGCGCACATGTGTGCTGTGTCAAAAAACATCGCAATTCGCTCATGCGCGCTGTCCTTGCATGTGTGTGGCATCAAAAAACACAGCAATATAGGACAGGTTTGTGCCTGGGTGGGTGGGAGGGTGGGCAGGCCCACTCTCAGTTCGCCTCTACCGGTACCCGTTCGCCCAAACCAGTCCAAACTGGCTGAATCCCACTAAGCATCTGTTCTAAGCATCTGTCCTAAGCATCCGTCAAGACCAACTGGCCTTATGATGGTGGTTAGTAGAGGCTCACTAATTATAATGTATTTTCAAGAATTCTGTGGGGAAATTAGTTCCCTCCTGCTACTTTATCATTCTTCAATTAGGAGATCAATTTGAAACTGGTAACCACTCAGACAACTCAGAAATTGGAAGAGCCAGGTTTTCTCCTCCGACTAATGTATGAAATAGATTGTGGTGGTAGCCAGGTGGGATTGGATTTTTTTAGAGCTTGAACTCTCTCTAATGTCTATACATAGTATACAAGACTTCAGAACAGATTAAAGTTTACTGTTTAATTACTGCTTGCTGGAACTATTTGCAGTTTTCCAAGAGACAGCTTAAGATCTCAAGTTTCCACGTTGTAGCACTTTGCTGCTTCCTGAGAGTTGTGAGAAAGTGTTAATTACTTGAGATTTTTCTGAAAGAGCAAAAGGAGATGAAAGAGTTAAAAAGTCTCCAGTGGGAGACTTGCCTGTTATTTTAAATATTGTCTCTTGTTATGAAGTCATTAGTTGGTTTTACTTTATTGCTGGTACAGTGCCTGTACTATGAAGTAGGGAGAAGCTTGACTGACATTGAAAAACCTGGATTGGAAGAATTTGAAAGGAAGTTGTGTAATTCCTCATTCTGATTATTATAAGGGGAATTGCTGAAGTTAAGATACTTCAACAATTAAAGTCAGTTTTAAGTTAAACTTAAATAGAGTCTTAAGGCCGTATTATCAAGAAGCCACCCAACAGCATCCAAGCCCACTTGGGAATTGGGGGGGGAAGGAGCTGGTTCAAGGACAGGACAATTCTTTTGCCTGTCAATCTGAACTCATGATGTTGTCCAAAATTATAAGTGATAATTGAGCTGGTTGAAGCAAATCCTTGGAGATATCAAAATAACAGAGGAAGATGGGTTCCTGCTTCTTTGGAAGGTGGTAAGTGATATCTATGATTAACAGAGGCCAACATATATTTGAGAAGATAATTTGGGAGCAGAAAGAGTACTAAGTTTTTCATTAATTGTTGCTATATTAGAACATATCAGAAATATAATGTCAGTCCTGATTTGTCAACAGATCAGACTGGAAAGAAGTGCTGTTATTTATATACCTTTTTACTGCCAAAGCTATTCAATTACCAGTCTCAGAGCAGAAGTAAGGGGAGGTTTGGATCCTGGTTATCTGCAACTAGAATCAACCTCCCTTTCTTTTCTTTGCTTTTTAAAATAGTTTTATTATATTGGCAATAATAAAAACTAATATAAATAAAAAGAAGTAAAAAGATTAGAAAGAACAAAATGTGCCAAGAAAAAAATGTAGAAGAATGAAATAACTTTCAACTTCAATAACACTTGTAAACAATTTTAGTAATTTTTCTCTTCATCCCATGTCCCATCTCTTATCTATAAACAAATCCATAAAATGTCATCATTTCAATTCTGGAGTCAGCAAAAATCCAGGCCTGTTGCCAGAAATAAGAAGTTACCTATTTTAAACTTGATCAAGTAAACCAATGTTATATTCCTTCTTTTTTACTTCTAACACTGCAGGGACAATTTGCTAAAAGTCAAAATTGATTTGAAGGCACATTTTTTTTCTCTCTGTCACCAATTGCCAAACAACTGATCAGTACATTGGTAGCTGCAATCCAGTTCCATATGCATCACCAGCCTCCTTGTCATCTTCAGTACCACTAGCTTCAATTGCTTGCACCCACGGCAGACGCTAATCCACATCTCTTGGTACACCCCTGACTATTTTTGCTTATTGTAATGGATTATGTGAAAACCCACTTAATCACACGCAACTTCAAGGCTGAATTACTGCAAGCACTCTTTGTAGGATTGTCCATGGGCATAATTTGGAAACTGCAGCTGGCCTCAATGTAATCGTATGTAGAGTATCTCTTGATTTCAGCAAACTGAAACAGCAATGTTGGTTCCAATGGCTTTCCAAACCCAAATCTAGAGGTTTAATTCAATGTTCAAAAACTTTCAGAGCTTAGGTAAGCTAAGTTACCTGCAGGACTCTTTACTCCTATGCAGTCCATTCTTGTCAGAGGGTAGCAAGAACAAAGAACATACACAGCAGAGATTCAAAAAATCACACTTTCAGACGCTAAAAGTCTGTTGAAAACTTTCACTATCCCTTTTTAAGAACAAGATCATGGCTAGGCTGTTCTAAGTTTCTTTCTCACCTTTCTCCTTTCCCAAAGTTGAGCAACTATTTGTCTTTCCTTCCTCTTTCTCCAGAACTAAATTTTCATTCACAACTTCAATAGAGTATATGTTGCAGATTTCCTATCTGGATATGTCTAATATATTTATTTATGGAAGTCTTAAAGTCACATCCTCTTTAGCAAGCTTTTGGCAGATCTGCTGATGTTTTTTCTTCTTCTAGCAAAATACTATTTATACAGTTTCTTGATAATCCCGAGAACAATTACAAAGACTAAATATCATGGCACCTTGAAGACTAACGGTAAATATGTAATAACATAAGCTTTCATGAGCTACTGTTTACTTTATCAACACATTTAAGCTTGTTTTTAAGATTATCATAATCCTTTCTGTGGTTTCTGTTCCAAAGATTAATCTGGCTACCTCTCAGTATAAGTCTTATACAAATTACTATTGCTGCTGTTTAAGTAACATTTTACTCTTTTAAAAGTGTAAAGAAATGGAAAGAAGAGAACATTTACCATTTTTCTTAGTTGCATATGCCTCCCTTTTCCATAAAAGAAATGCAAAAAATAGAATAAATACACAATCACAAAATTAGAAAGTATTCGTTTGTTTGTCAGTTTCATGCCTTTCCTTCAGGAGCTCAAGGTAATGTACTTTCTCCTCTTAATTTTTTCCACAACAGCCCTATGAGGTAGGTTGGACTGAAAGACAGTGAGCAGTCCAAAAGCCCCTGCAAGCTTTGGTGTCCAAGGGTGCACTTGAACTATGCCCTTCCCAGTTATTGTCCAGCATACCAACCACTGTGCCACATTGTTTTTACAGTTAGCAGAGAAGGCCAAACTGAAACACCCACAGGCCAAATGCTGACTTTCATTTTTATATAATTATACTGGAGAGATTCAGTGATTAAGTCATTTTCTTCCAACGTTTTACATTTGTTGCTGGGACACACTGCAACAGCTGATGAAAAGAACCATAAAAGGTACTTGAACATTTGAGCTCATGTTGAAATGGCCAATTTGCCTTTCCCCTGGCACTTGAGATTGAAAATACAGCCAAGGAGGGCTTTGGGGAAGATACAGGAAGTCAAGGTGTATTACCATATCTGCTGTTGCTACTTCAATCCATGGTTTTACATCTGCTCCCTATTTTAGATGAGCCAGTTCTTTCTTTTTCTCTCAAATCTTGGGCTGGTTCCAATTGTCTACTTTTTAAAGCTGTGGTTAGAAGGAAACAGAAGAGCCTTCTAATCTGCAGAAGATTTAAACCAGGGGTGAAATCCAGCAGGTTCCGACAGGTTCTGGAGAACCGGTAGCGGAAATTTTGAGTTGTTCGGAGAACCGGTAGCGGAAATTTTGAGTATTTCAGAGAACTGGCAAATACCACCTCTGGCTGGCCCCAGAGTGGGGTGGGAATGGAGATTTTGCAATATCCTTCCCCCAGGAGTGGGGAGGGAATGGGGATTTTGCATTATCCTTCCCCTGGAGTCGGATGGGAATGTAGATTTTGCAGTCTCCTTCCCCTGCCACGCTCACCAAGCCATACCATGCCCACCAAGCCACGCCCACAGAAGCGGTAGGGAAAATTTTTAGATTTCATCCCTGATTTGAAGGTATGTTTGTTTTCTAATAATACCTTGTATATCAGAACATTGTTACTAATTTATGTATAGTACAAACCAAAGCACAGCCAAAGCTTAGACCATAGCTCTAAGTGTTGTCTTCATAATATGTACTGATACAAAAATTAGAAATTTAAGATTCAGGCTCAATTACAATCTTTTCCTAGCAGCACTGGTTAAGCTGTTGTAATTAAAATTTTGCCACTGTTCAGGCTAAATGAACAGTTTGTTCCCCTTCTAAGGATGATGAACAACAGAGTCTGGGCTGGGATTAATTCCTTTCTGAAAAGCTAGCATCCACAGTTGGATTTAAATGCCGTGTGTGCTGGCAGATTGATTTCTTGACATTCTGTCACTGCCACTTCCCCCTGCATGACTGCTGATCTGATTAGAAAAAAGAAATTTGCCTTAGTGAAAAGCATGTGTTCCATTTCCTGCCCTTGGCTTGCAATGAGCTCAGCAGGGTTCCCTCTTTCAGCCAAGGTTTGTAGTACTATGCCTGCTCTCTGCTTCCTTGCTATAGAGAAGGCAGCCAGGAAAGAGGAAGGGAAGGGAAAGGTATAATAACATAATCAATTTGCTCTGAAAAATCAATAGAGACATGATAGAATTTATCTTTGTTTTTAATATTTTGCCTTATCTTCAAAACACTTCAAAATGAGATTCAATTCATTAACATTTTAAGAGTTTTCAAAACAAGAGTAATCAAAGGAACTAATTTCTGCCTTTCTATGCAGTGATCTTGTTGCTCTTAGAGTACATTAATGCACTCTTAATTTCTCATTTTGGGCAACTAACAACTTCTGTAGTAATGAATCAATGAAGTATCCATATCATATTCAAACAACCAAAAATAATAAAAACACATGAATATTTTGTTTATTGATAAATTATGACCTATTAAGTCTGTTTAATAACTATATGATTCCTAGCAATCATATAGAAATATTTTTCCTCAGAATAATTTGTCCCCAAATGGTCTTTTAGGTCTTCCCACAATGCACATATTGCTACATTTATTTCATAATTATTAGCATTATAGACATACCAAGGTTTTTGCACAATATATCCAAATTTTAATTTTAGCCTGCAGCTTCTTGAACTGTGTATGGATTTTGCATGAGGACAATGAGATGTTCAAGGATTCCAGTTTTTCTAAAGATATTCCATAACTTGACACAACTGGCAAAGTTGAAAGTTTTCCTCAGTCTTTTCTAAAGCCTGATTGAATATCTGGCATGTTCCTTTCTATGTGGGAATCTAATCTGTGTTGGATGGTCCTAAGCAATATTTTGCTGATATATGAAATTAATATTCCATATTCCTACAGCAGACTCATTAATAACAATACCATTTGCCTTATCTTGTCATATTCAAGGTTCTTGCAACAGGAAGTATCTTTGAAAGAATCTTGAATATATCCATTTCTACTTTAGAGAATTTTATCAAGCTCCTATCTTTGTTCCATAGTCTTTGAATCAGATACTATCTGTCAGTTTATAAGTTTTAACATACCAATTTGATTTTGAAAACTACTTTTGAGTTTAGAAAAGTATTGGAAGACTTTTTTTGATTTCTCCATATCTATTTTCATCTTTTACATATGTTTTCACAGATGAAATTATTTGTTTCCTCCTCCTCCTCCTCCTCCTCCTCCTCTTCCCCCTCCCCCTCTCCCTCTTCCTCTTCCCTTCCTTGGCAGATTATTTTCGTACTTATCCTTATTAATTTTCTTGCTTCATAGATGTTCTCCTCAAAGTTAATACAGCTAATTGATGGGTTTAGTTTCCAAACACTGGAAGTAGATATATATATCTTATGTATGCTTTCCAGGGCATACATATGCTTTCCATATGGGAAATTTTGGTTGTCATACCCATGAGA
>JANHGD010002741.1:348688-358929 GCA_027560375.1 Imantodes cenchoa
ACATATACATACATACATACATACACATACATATATATATATACACACACTCTTTTCCTTTCAGCTATTCGTGTTTATATATGCAGAATGATACAGCACATGATACAGCACAGCTCCATGCATCTCTGTCGTTTAATATGATCCCTTTTTCCTTGACATCAACATTATGTATAACCTGAATAATTGCTGCTGGGGGAAGAGAATAGTTTGGTTTTCTTCTTAATCTTTGTTTTGTGTAGTATTGAAATCTCTAGGTGTAACATTTTGGGGAAGATAAAATGTTACGTTTCAGATTGATTCCGAAGGCAATGATATATTGTGGTCATTTTCCTATCAAACAGCTTTTCTCTGTGGTTTTGGAAAGAGAGCAGAGATTTAATAGCAGCATTAAGTAATGATATCCAACTAATTAGCTATCAAGAACTTTTTTAAGCATAACACAAATTTCCTAATTGCTTCCCCCTCCCAAATTTGCTTGTCCCTAAAAACCATCCCAAAGGGCTGGTGTCTCTGGCATGAAGATTTTTTTTTTGTTACCCTGGAATGTATAGAAATGTTTTTCTTTAGGCATGTTTACGTCAGAGAATAGAGAAAGAACCGTATTAAGAGGCTAGTCCCATTTCTTCAATGGGCTACCAAATGCCTTCAAGCAGGATGTGAATGTAGTAGCACTTCATTATATACCGGTATGTTGTTTAGCAACTGATACTGAGAGGTATTGCATGCTGGAGAAGTTAGGTCTAAGTCATACTGATTTAAACCAGTCAGGAAGACTGGTTTAAATTATAGTTAATAATATTTTGTTGTTGATCATGATTTCTACTAAAGTTATTTTGCTTTGTTACAACCTTGATACCTATACTTCAGTCCTCATGGATAGATGCAACTTTTATGTTTAGAAACAGATATATGTTATATATTATAAATTCGTATTTCTGATTTTCTTATGATTAATTTTACATTAAAATTGTTATTTAGTACTAAACCAGATATATATCAGACAACTGACTGATGTGCATATTTTCTCTTGGTAATAGGTAATAAAAGTAAGTTATAGTCAGTATTATGTATAGCTTAATGTGCTGGAACAATTAAAAAGCTATGTTGGAAAACTAAGGATGTGATTTAGGGAACTTAAATGATAAAGATTATGAATGTGTTTTTGTAATTGCATGCAGAACTAGTTGGACTTGTTTGGGTACATACTTATATATAAATACTGTATGTACAAGTACACATGCAAGCATAGGCATAATTTTAGTTGAATACTTTAATGGAAACAATGAGCTTTATTTAAAACATTTTCATGTACAGTGTATTCATTTAATAGTTCAAATGGATATAAATGCATTAAAATATAGTGCAAAATATGTTAAAAATATAATCACAAAAGAGGCTATTGCAATGTATCTGTTTTACTATCTCTAGCTAAACACAGATGCAAGGTAACGTCAAGGATATTTGCTCTGGTATTTGAACAATAAACATGAAAAGATCATACAATATTGTATTTCCTTTTTTTCCATAATTTAGCAAGAAGGTTCTCTGTGTGCCCAGCATTGTTTGAATAACTTACTACAAGGGGAGTATTTCAGTCCTGTGGAACTGTCTTCTATTGCACAGCAGTTAGATGAAGAAGAGAGAATAAGAATGGCAGAGGGTGGAGTTTCTAGTGAAGAATATAGAACATTTTTACAGGTAACAATTGTTCAGGTGGTTTTACATTTATTTGCCAGTTTTTGTTCTGCATATTTTCTTATTGTAAGAGCTTATATTGAAGCTGAATTTCAGAATGATGAAATGTAAAGTTATCTATTCTCCTTCCTAGAATAGCCTCTCCCGATATGCAGGTAGTCCTTGACTTTTGACCACAATGAAGCCCAAAATTTCTGTTTCTAAGTGAAACATTTGTTAAGTAAGTTTTGCCCCATTTTATAACCTTTCTTGCCACTGTTGTTAAGTGAGCCATTGCAGTTGTTAAGTTAGTAACACGATTGTTGATTGAATCTGGCTTCTCCATTGACTTTGCTTGTCAGAAGGTCGCAAAAGTGGATCAAATGACTCCAGGATACTGCAACATCATATATATGTCAGTTGCCAAACATCTGAATTTTGAACTATTGAGATGCAATGGTCATAAGTGTTAAAAACTATTACCGGTACAAGTCACTATTTTCAGTGCCGTTGTAACTTTGAATGGTCACTAAATGCACTGTTGTAAGATGAGAACTACCTGTATTAGAATTACAGTCAATGTCTTAGTGAAGCTTCTGTTTAACATTTTTAAAGACTTCTACTTTCTAAAATAAAAACTGGAGAACTTCAGGTACAGAATTTATTGTCTCCCAAGCTGCTTTTAAATTGATGTCCACAAATGAGTATACAAACAGCAAAATGAAAAAGGCTACTGTACTAATCACTAGGTTCTTGTATTTGCTTGGTGTTATCTATCTGCATAGTTTATCTGCTGTTTCTCATTGACATAATCTGTAAATCCCAGAATGTTACATTTGTTCTCATGCCTTCAGAATGGTTCATTAAAAGTATTTTTAGAGCAAATAAAATTTAAGATTTACTAAAATTAACTGAATTTATTCTCTACATATGATTTTCCAAAAGCGTCTGTAGCACATAAATTAATCTTCTTTCCTTTGCATTCTTTGTTGAACAGCAACCTTCAGGAAACATGGATGATAGTGGTTTCTTCTCAATTCAAGTAAGCAGTTTCTAAGCAGTTGCTCTATAATTTGTGAAAACTTTGTTAGAATACAGCATTTGAAAATGCTTATTGAAATACCCTGGGCTCCTATTTTAGAGCTGTTTAAGAAACAGCTGTGCTCAGTGAATACATTTCTTAAAGTAAATGTTTGCCTCCCAAAATATACAAGGAGCAAATCCATGGTTACAGAGAGTTCTTTATGTTTCAAACCTACATTGTGATTGCAATTCCGTAAATAGCTTCCATGCTTTTACATCCCACTGATTTTCAATAGAATATTAGCATTCTAATAATTTATATAATTTTTCTATATAAGTTAGGATGGGACAGATTTCCCCAGGGCAAACCTATAATGTAATACATTATTTGGATTCCCTCCCCACCCCAATGTCCTTTGAGATTTAAAAAAAGTTTGCATTAAGTTTTTTTCTGGACAAACAGATGAGCTTATTTATTTATACTGATATAATTAATAAAAATCTTCCTTTGTATTGCACATCAAGGATGGTAGAAATGTACTTTTTATAAGGTTTATGTGTAAAATATTTATATTTTCAAAATAAATCATTACAAAGTGAAACGTTTGCATACATGTGGGAATGACTTCAGGAGATGGAGAGAAAAGATGCAGCCTAGGGAATGGTCAAATAAGAGAGGGCATAGCTTGCAACTGCATAATGGGCAGAGAAAGAGACTCAGAAAGGAACTTCACCAACTGCTCAAGCTGTAAAAGAGATAGCGGGATATTGATTGCTATTGAATTTTTTATCCTGCCTTTATGACTTTTATTTAAAAAAAACCTCAAAGCAACAAACTTACTTAATACTCCTCCCTTCTCCTAATTTCCTCATAACAACAACCTTATAAAGTGAGTTGAGCTGAGAGAGAATGATTGGCCCAAAGTCACTCAGCTGGCTTTCAAGCCTATGGTGGGATCAGGACTTCGTCTTCTGGTTTCTAACGTGATACCTTAATTACTACAGCAAACTTACTTCCTAGATAAAACTGGCTCCCTCTGTGTGCAAATATGCACTCACACATGCATGCATAGTTTCGACTCCAAATTGATGTCAGCATTTGCAGATAAACGAGACAGGAAATATGACCAGATGAGCTAATTCTACTTGATTGTGAGGTTACATTAACATAATCTTTTAAGTCTGATAGTACAAACATTTCACTTTCCCTTTGGCAGCATCTCTTCCCCTCCTGTATCCAAGCTTATCCCCACAAACTGTTATGACATCCCTGTATAATTAATTGCAGGTTGTCCTTAACTTACAGTCACAATTGGGATAGTTGCTAAGCAAGGCAGTTGTTAAGTGAGCCATGCCCAATTTTACCTTGTTAAAGAAACCACAGTTGTTAAGTGACTCATTAAGCAAATCTGGCTTCCCTCATTGAGTTTGCTTATCAGATATTGACTGGGAAGGTCACATATGATGATCACATAACCCCAGGGCACTGCAGCCATCCTAAACATATGCCGGTTGCCAAGTGCCCAAATTTTGATCAAGTGACATGAGGATACTGCATCAGTTGTAAGTGTGAGCACTAGTTATAAGACTTTTTTCACTGCCATTATAACTTTGATCACTAAATAAATAGTTATAATTTGAGGAGTAACTGTATTTATTTTGTCCTTTTAGTAGGCTGCTTTGGGATAGATTGTTGTATATAATAACTAGGCTAAGTAAATAATAAGTAAACTAGGAACTAAGACTTCAGAGCCATGTAAGTTACATAGTATATATGCTCTGCAAAGTACAGTAATTTGTAACAACAAAGTAAACTTTATCCAAAAGTTGACTAATTTGTATCAAGTTTGAATTCATTGAAGCTGGCAGACTTAATCTGCAATTTATCATTATACTTTTCTATAGATTGCTTTTATTTTCTCCTCTTCTACAAAATGTAAAGCAGGGTGAATTTCTCTCTTCAATTTCAGAATAATTGGCAAACAAGTTTTATACTAATAATGTATTTCAGACAAGAAATTTAAGAACAAATTGATTACTTTGTCCAAAACATGCAGAATATACTGAGTTTTTGTAGGACTCAGTAATGTCCAGAAATATACCTCGTGCAAATAGTCACTCAACATGTCTATGGAGATTTTCAGTCATCTAGGTCATGGTTGTCCTAAAGTTGCTTTTTCAAAAGGCAGCTGGACTTTTTTTTGTTTTTTCTTGAAAACGTTTCACTTCTCATCCAAGAAGCTTCTTCAGTTCTGAGTGAATAATGGAGAATGGAAGGATTTATATTCCTTACTCTCTCTCTCTCTCATGGCTAGTAGCCGCTCTTTTTGTGGTGGTCACTCTTGGGTGGGGGAGAGAGAGAGAGCAATCGAGAGGCGGGTGCGTGCAGGCACCGACATAAGATGCACATACCCTGCGGGACTGGCTCAGCTCCTCTGGGCTCTGCCTCCAGCGGCATTTTGAAATGTGCTCCTGCCTGTGAGGAGGAGGTGGCGAGGCAGGGATCGAGGCTCTGGAGCCGCCACGGTGGGAGGTGGGAGAGCCCCAGCCACCCATCTGCCAGCGTGATGTGGAGAGATGCAAAAGTGCCCTTTCACCTGCCCACCCTGGGATCTGCCTCCCTGCAGCTCTGGCTTGGCGGGCGACTCTCAGCGGCCTCCTGTGGGGCTTTCCTGAAAAGCCCTGTTGGGCTTAATATCAGGACATGTTGTATTTTGGGGGAAACATGGTATATAGCTGCTGATAATAAAAACTCAGGTGTATAATGTGACTCTTGGGGGGAAAAATCAAATTGTTTTTTTTCTTCCTGTCATTTTCTCTGCAAGTGCAGTTTTCTGAACGACCTAATTAGTTTTCAAATTGTATATTTGTTATCCTCCCTTAAATGTATTTTATATGTGGCCTGCTCGTTGTAGATTCATGAAGGTTAATTCTTAATTAACTTTTTTTTTCTTTTAATGAAATATGGTTATTCCCCCACTTTCAGTTTAGTGGAAACAATAGAATGGATCCAGATTTAATCAAAGCAAACCAATTAAAATCATTGTGACTTTAGTCCTGACTACTGGAGTTCCATTGATTTCAATAGTCTGTTCTGAGTATGACTGTGTCTGAATTTAGTTAATATATTTGTCTTGATAGTTCTAAAATGGTTGCATTGCTTACATTTTATAACTGACTGATTTATCTCATGAAAAGTGCTGTTTTTTGACAGGTTATAAGCAATGCCTTGAAAGTTTGGGGTTTAGAACTAATCCTCTTCAACAGCCCAGAGTATCAGAGGCTCGGGATCGAAGCTATGTAAGACATTATTTTTTAGCTCCCTGCTTCCATTTAAAAAATAGTAAGAGTTATGCAAGAAAAAGAAAACCCTTGTCCTTTCCTTCAGAACTCCTTTTGAAAATTACTATTTCAAGTTCTGGTTTTGTCCACTCAGCATTTTCTGTTTCATATTATTGAGGCCTTACATGTTCATTTGTCCCCTGAGCCTTCATGACATCTCAGTATCTGTAGCATTATACATTATACAATGCTGCTTTTGAATAGTATCTGCTTTTATTAAATATTCTGAACTATCTGTGGATGAAAACTTTACATAATCTGAATCCTAGCTTTAATACTGCAGTATGGTGTTTCTAAATGCAAAAATGGTAACACTGATTAATATTTCTGTGCTCAAATATTTAATTCTCTGAATACTTTGTGTTTTATTTTCAGAAATGAAAGATCTTTTATTTGTAACTATAAAGAGCACTGGTTTACAGTTCGAAAATTAGGAAAACAGGTAAAGTTCTTTATTTTCCTTCTTTAAAATCGATGTCAAGTTTGCCATTAGAATCAGCTATAAATTCAGTCAAAATTTAGTGCATGTCTAATTACAAACACTGCATTCATACATAGATAGGTAGGTAGAAGATGGATGGATAGATGATGATAGATATTGATGATGGATGGATGGATGGATGACAGATTCAATTGATGAAACATTTTGGCTCTATTCAAAATGTTATTTCCCAGAGCTGCTTTGTTCCTACTGTTCAGTATTTCCATTCTGAAGCTGGAACCGATTCAGAATGATGTAGGTGATTTTTCATATTAATGTGTATTAGACCAGTGGTCCCCAACCCCCGGGCTGTGGACCAGTACCAGTCCGTGGATCAACTCGTACTGGTCCGTGGATCAATTGGAGTTGAAGTCCACGCATCTTCAAACTGCCAAGATGAACCGCCCCACCCACAGAAACGAGAGCTGGAAGACAAAACAGAAGCCAGAGCGGCTGCCGGAAAGCACGGCATTGTGCTTCCGGAAGTGACGCTAACCTTTTTCGGCCGAACCGGCCCCTGGGAAAGTTTCAGGCACCATGCCGGCTAAGGGGCCCCTCCAGAGCATTCAGGTTTTCGGCAGAAAAGTGAGGGTCGCGTGGTTGTTTGAATGGGCCTGAGGCACGTGGGGTGGAAGGGTGGATGAACTCTAAGCCTCTAAGACAGTGGCCCCCAACCCCCAGGCCACTAAGGCTTATCTGACCGGTTGACCAGTCCGCGATGATAAAAAGGTTGGGGACCACTGCCATAAACAATATAAAAAAGTGTATCTAATGTATGGAAACTAGTGTATGGCACATATACTAGTAACTTTACAGCACCTTCAATAGTTCTGATCCATTTGTGGTGCTGGTTTTAATAAATGGTTTAGGACCAGATGCCACAAATCTATATATGCTGCTATCTGGTTTGAAGCAGAATGTGACCGAAAATAGAGCCTTTGTTATTTTGAGATTTTTGCATTGGAAATTGGAATCTCCCTGTTCTAAATTTGAATGGAAGATGAACAAGAATGTTTAATTTGGATTTCAGAATGTAAAACATGTCATGATTAGTACATTACTAATATAGGTAATACTTGCTCTCTCTACATTCTCTTTTGCAGCATTTGCTTTCTGGCCAGTACAAATACCTCAGCTATTTCAGCAGAAGGCATAATTACATCCACTGTCCATCACCATGCAAATGAAAGCAGATTCAAGAACTGCTATGCTGCAAAATAAATAACTTGAAGACACAAGATCTTTGGAAGATGAAGTTGAACAGACAAAAATCATAACATTGAAGCTCCTTAGGGCTTTTATATATTTTTGTGTATTCCTTAGTGTACTCATTGGGGCAGTGTATTTTGCCACCAACTTTGTTAGTAGCCTAAATGCCTAGTTTGATACTTTATTTAGAAATGTCTGTATGGGAATAACACCAATATTATACATTCTGTGTTTTCCATGACATACAGAGTTGGCTCCTTCTTAAGTACCATATTTTTTGGAGTATAAGACACATCTTTTTCCTCTCTAACAGAGGCTGAAAATTTGTGTGTGTCATGTAGCTTTTTTGAAGCTTTTTTCCCCACCCTTATCTTCCTACTCCCTCTGAAGAATCTTTTTTCCAGTCCTAAGTCTTTGGAGGCTTGTTTTCATTCCTACTCCCTCTGAAAAAGGTTTCAGAGTACTAATGATCTTCCTGGCTTGCAGCATTTTTTTATTCCTACTCCCACCGAAGTAGTTTTTTCCAGCCCTAAGTTTTTGCAGGCTTATTTTCATTTCTACTCCCTCTGAAAAAGTTTTTTTCAGCCCTAACCAGGGGATAAAATAATGTGCTGAAGCTGAACAGATTAAGGATGCTAGCCAGATGAATATCTGGTAGTTAGATTTCCCCCCCTATTTTCCTCCCCCAAAACTAAGGTACATCTTATATTGTGGTGCGTCTTATACTCCAAAAAAAACGGTATATGCAGAAACTTCAAGTTGTAGTAGTAAGAAGCATTTTACTAAAGAGACATTCAAAATCATATTGTAAGAAAAATCTTTGAATGGACTGAATTAAGCAAAACAGTTGAAATTCAGAGGAAATTTCATAACAGATGTAGCTGTCCTAAACTCTAACATCATTTGGACCCTATTTAAGATGAGGAACTCTAATCATTGGCCATGCCTGTTGGGACTTGTAGTTCAACAAATATCTACAATGTCCCAGATTTTCCATTTCTGCCTGAATCCAACCAGTAAGCAATTTCTTGAATCTAGCATTTCTACATCTTCTTTTGAATGAATACAGCTATTATCCAGTGCTCGCCCACATTCTAATGCTAGCACTGGAGATAGAAGCTTTTGGGGAATTTCAAACACTAAATTCTAACACCTTTTCCTCAGTACCCAGAAGGATGAAAAGATAGACTCAAGTTAACCGGGGACAGCTTTTTGCCTGGGATAAGATCCAGATTGTACAACTTTTCACTGGCTATCCTGTTTGCATTCAGCAAGAAATTTAGAAGGGACAGGGGAAAGATGGCACTTGAATTTCAAATTCATACATGGGGTGTGAAATTCCAAAGATGGGTGAAGAATGTTGAAGAGAATGGGAAACTCAATGAACATCTACTGACTTGAATTTCAGCTTGCACAAGTTCAGCCGCAGAGAAGAGAGAACAAAGCTGAGATAACTAGACAGATTGCTATTTATTGTTACAATCAGTACGGTATTACAACACAACACACCAGATAGCTGAACTGGGATGGAAAAAGAGCAATACAAGGTAACTAAGTCAAGCTTGCTCTCCAGGAGTAGTTTGTTACTTCCTCCTTCCAAGGATATTTTTTCCCCACTTCCCAAGTCATACCTACACTCCTAAAATATTCTAAACCTTTCAATCAAGGAGGCCTACATGGGTTTAAGATTAATACTATACCAAAAAAAAGAAAAAGATGAAGGAATGAACGATGCTATGAACCTGTCTGTAGATGAATAAATTGATTTAATCTTCTATTACCACCTTTGCCTCATGGCCATGGGACTATTGAAAAAATTATAATCTAAAGTGTGTAGGTAGCAGGATTGGGCTGAAATCAGCCATGGCAGAATAAAATACTCAGTGACTGTAGAGAAATCTATTTAAAAAATAACTATTTAATCAAGTTCTAAAGGATTCTTTTCTCTTGAGCTACTATATTCAATACATAATGGCTTCTTTACTGCTTTATTATATCACACTGGAAGAGTTTTAGTCCTGGCAATAAAACTAATGTAACTAAACTCACTTCGTTTACTTTTGGATAGAAATACCCTATTTTGCACAAAAAATATATTTGCAGGTGTAGGGTTGCAAAACCAGATTTTGCCTGGTATGTTGTGTGAATCCGATTCATATTGCTAATGCATGGTTTAATGTGTTTTGCAAGCCAGAAAATTGATCTGAATAAAACTCTGGTTAAGTTAAATTTGTGTTAATGCAACCATGATCAAAAGATTTCTAAGCAGTGATGTGGGCGATCTAGTTATTTTTACTATTCTATATTAAATATTTTACGAATACAATTCATTTGCAGAATAGACTCCATTTGTCTTTTAGAGAATTTGCAGGAGTCCCAATGGTTCTATGAAATTCTGTGAACACTGCCCAGAGTCCTTCCGGAGTTGGGTGGCCTAGAAATATGAATAAATAAATAAATAAATGCAAAGGAAAAGTTTTTTTTTTAAAGAAAAAAACGGTTGGGGGGGGGG
>JANHGD010002741.1:384428-404873 GCA_027560375.1 Imantodes cenchoa
CAGGTGCTGGACAAAGGATGACCTTGAAACTCTAAAAGGAATTTATTATGACTATCTCTACCTCCTCATGCAACCGCTCCTCCCAACTTCCCACAGCAAGAAACATTTCAAAAAGAATATAGCATAATATGGCAGGCCAAAAATCTCCAAGCAAATCTGGCTTCGGCCTGACACTTTCCTTTTGTGGTTTCCTCTGCCTCTTTCAGTATTAGAAGCTGCCGCTCAAAGAAGAAATCTGAAAAGTGGTTGATTCATATACTGCTCTTTGATTCCTAGCCCAAGTATTGTATGTGAGGAAAACATTGATACCTAAAAAGAGATGATCGAGCCTTTCTAGAAAAACAAGTTTAAAAACAAAAAATAAACCTAAACCCGTTGACCTATTTGCATTACTGTACTTTATAATATTGAAAAACAGTTCTTTTGGCTATCTTTCTTCGTAACCCAATTTGTGTTGAAATAATACAAAAGATCATAATAAATGGACTTGTCGTATTTAATTGTTGCTTTACTTTTACTCAGTATATTTCAAGAAACCATCACTCAACTCCATGTATCTGGACAATTTTTCATCTAATTTCCCACCTTCCCTTTTTAGGGAAAGTGGTAGAAAAGGTGGTCACACCGCAGCTCCAGGATATCCTGGATGAAATGGATTGTCTGGACATCTTCCAGTCAGGTTTCAGGCCTGTTTGGTTAGTTTGGGACAGAAACAATATTGGTTGAATTCTAGATGATCTTTAGCAAGAATGGGATACAGGTAGTGCATCCATCCTGGATCTCCTTGACCTTTGGGTGGCTTTCAGTACCATTAACCATAGTATCCTTTTGTGTCAGCTGCTGCAAGGAGTTGAGGGGCACAGTTTTGTGCTGATCCAGCTCCTTCCTCCAAGGCTGATCCCAATCAGTGTTGATAAGGAGTAAGAGGTCTAGCACATGGATTGTCCTTTGTGGGGTGCTGCAGGACAGGCAGTCTCTCCGCTTTTTTTTCAGTGGTGGGTTGTGCCCGGTTCAGCCCAGTTCTGCAAGCCAGTAGCAGTGGCAGGAGGCTCCGCCCATCCACCCAGGACGCTTGTGCACATGCACAGAAGTGTCGCGCAAGCATTCACAAGAACCGGTAGCAACGGGTTTTAGAACCCACAACTGTTCTTTTTAGTATCTACATGAAACCACTGGGTGAGAACATTGGACACCATGGAACGAAGTATCTTCAGTACATTGATGATGCTCAACTATATATCTCCCTCATGGGTGACCCAAGTAATGCTGTAGTTGCCCTCGTGCTGGAATTTGTAGGGGTCTGGATGGGGGACAATGGGCTTCAACTGAATCCTGGTAAGAGAGAGTGGCTGTAGAGATTCTTGGGATCTGGGAGTTCATCGTCTATAGTCCTAGATAAAGTTGCACAACTTGAGTCCTTCTGGAATTACGACTCTTGCTTGTACCCTTTCCTGGATCGTGAGAACATGCATTCAGTTATTCATACCTTAATCATCTGTCTTTTGGACTATTGCAAGGCGCTCCAGGTTGGGCTATCCATGAAGAGTGTTTGAAAGGTATAGCTTGTGTAGAATTTGCCAGTCCGGCCATTTTTAGCTGCTCCTAGAGTGATGCACATAACCTCCACATTATGAAATATTTCTTTATATTTGAGGTCTCCCTGGGTTCAAATCTGCTCCCATACTTTTGGCTTTCTGGAAAGGAGATAAAACCTGGCTCTGCCTGTTATCCTGGGATATTAATGAAAGTGCTCCAAGTTGGAAGTTGCTAATGGATTAACTGAGAAGATGCTACAGCCTTATTGATCTTCCTCCTCTTTTTTTTTTGCTGCTTCTCTTTGTAATTAATCTTTATAATATCTGTTATATTTATAATTTTAATTGTAAGCTGCTCAGAGTCACTTTTCAAAATGAGATGAGAAGCATATAAATTTAATAAATAAAATCTGAAGAAATCTTCTATTAACAATTTGAATTCTCTGTGTATCAATGAACTTTCTGCTTACATTTTTACAGATGCAGAAGGTGAAATAACAAAATTGAAAACATTAAATCAGGTAACTATGTAAAAAATAATATAAAAATAATAAAACATAATGTTCCTGAAATTGTATTATTATTGTTTAGAAGTAAATATTTGCTATATGAGATTAAGCTTTTAAAATTAATAAATCTGGTTCTATTTTGATTATAGTAAAGTCAGTTGTTTTCTATCATATACTACATATTTTTTGAATTGGCACTACTATTGTTCTTATGAATCTGTACGCAAATACATACATGCTTTAGTTATCTATGTTTTTTGTCTGTAGTTTGACCCCTTTGACCACACTATAAGTCCTACTCCCATGCAAACATGTTAATTATGTTTAATTAATTTAATTCTTCTAACAGGTTTTGTTTCAATTGTTAGTTTTATTGTACACTGCCCAATGTCACCTTATATGGGATGAGTGGCCATATACATTTGATAAATTAAAATAAGCACTATATGTTTATTTTGTTGTTTGCCAGCAAGTATAACATTTCTGCATCAAATGGACTGTAGTGCAATATAGCATGCAAAAGCAATGCTGTAAGTATAATTAGATTTTTGTTACATTTTAAGATGTGAGAAAAGCTAAAAAGAGTGTTCTTATATAAATAAAAAATTGTTAAAACAACAGTTGTGACCAGTAACCTTCCAAAACTAATAATTAATATAATCACTTCAGTCTGAAATAAACCAAATCATATTGATAGACTAAAATAAGATAAAAATAAAATTATTAATGTAAAATTACAGAGTACAGGAATTAAAAAACATCAGAATCCTATAAAATTACAAATAATTTTCCAGTGAATAATGTCAATGCTATGAGAAGTTAGATTACTATAAAAGGACATAAATAATACTAAAATTTATAAAACGCTGCAAGAACAAAGCTATTTTAGGATTTCTTAAGACAATTATGGTACAAACAACTTTAACAAAAATATCAAAAGTAAATATTGAATGTAGCCCAGGTCTATGTCAGAGCTACTGTATGAATAAAGATAAACAACTCCAAATAATGTGCTTTACCTTGATTTCTGTAACTCAATATTTTTCCATTTCCCTCCCCATTTTTCCCTTTTAAGTATACACGTATCATTTAAGAAGTCATTGGCTTACATGTTTCACAAAGGTTCACTCTTTTATTTCCAATCTGGCATCAGGCAAATATTTGAACTTAACTCATTTTGGAATAAGGCAAGCGATTCAGATGATCAGTTATAGAACACACAAAATTTCTTTTTTTAATAGTAATTTTATTAAAAATTACAACTATAATAATAGCAAACAAAAAAGAAAAAATGAAGGTGCAGAAGGGAAAAAGCAAATAGAAAAATAGAAAAGAAAGAAAAATAATGTAGTAAAATGGAAGAAAAAAGAAAGTAAAGAAAGACTCTCCATCAGAACAAATATAAAGTATTTTAGTAACTTACCACCTTTTCTTAAAACGCAACAAATGATATTTCCTTCCCATATTCCATCATTCCATAAATTATAATTCCATAAATAAATCCTTCAAAACCTCATCATTTCAGTCTTGATCAACAAAAGTCATTAAGAGTTAGAAAAAATAATAACATTTATTTTAACCAAATAAACCAACTTCCTTCCATTTAATTTTAGCAATCTGGATCTTTAGTCTTTTCAAAGAATGGTCTAAAATTTGAAATCTTTTCATTTTTCTCTTTGTCTCTTCTCACAAAATTCTTCAAACTTTAACATCCCTCTTTTGTAAATCCAATGTAGGAAAATTAATCAGGTCACTGTTTTGGTTTGTTGTTTGAATATCCCTTTTAATTATTAAGATATCAACCAGTTCTTTTGTGTGTCCAGTGTAGCATCTTTTTTCATATCATTCCTGTATCTTGTTATCTTTAAATCTACTTTCAGATTAGTCTCGGGCTTGTGCAATAGAACTTTTTCCTCTTCTGTAAGGAAGAGGTATCTTTCTCACTGTAAACTCATTGTATCTCTACAGACATCCTTAGAATTCATTTCTGGATCTATTGTTCAAAAATAACCTTCAATATGTCAAACATTAAAAGTCCATTGTTAAAAAACATCTTTTAGAATAATGAATGTTCTTCCCCTTTAATTATATTTTATTCCTTCTACTTCCCTCTAGTGTCTAACCTTCAACGTCCCTTCCTACCATGTTTTTCCAACAGAAAGGATTCTTATAATTAATTTCAAAAACTTCAAATTTACCTGTCCCTCAGTCCATTTGCAACTTTCTAAAATTATAGGAGTAATCACCCCTTTGCTGCTTATTTCAGAAAAAAAAGTCTTTAAACAATTATGTTCAAATTGATTTTATGTTAAATTTAATATTTTTTTGTGTCTAAATTAAGGGAGAAGTTAACAAAGAAATGGGAAGTTTACAACCTGTTAGTACTATGAAAGGACAGAACTTGGGAAATCAGCTACAACAAATGCTTAAAAAGCAACATGAATTGAATGAAAGTGCTGAAAAAGAAACTCTAATAGCGGAATTGGAAGAACTGGACAAGCAGAACCAAGAAGCTACCCAGGTGAGAAATATAAGGGAGGGGCAGGAATACTGTGTAATTTACAGAAGATGTCCTTTTAAAAAAAAATATCCTTGCAACAGAACTATAAGGGTTTCTAGGCATTCCTGGTCAACTATTTAAAAAAAAAAATTCAAAAGCCCTCTCTAATTCACACCTCTTAACTAGTATAATCTACTTTTTCCCTGGAAAGAGAAGAATTAGCATTTTTGAAAAAAAGGAAAAAGTGAAAAGATACATTGGAAAGGGGAAAAGCAAAAAGATAATTCCAGCAATTTTTGACTGTGACTTTGTCTCCTCCCCCATATAACCCCTGACAGATCTTCTTGAAATAATGCTTCCTCCTCTTGCTCTGATTGAACAAGATACCGAGCAAAATGTCAGTATCAGGAATTTGGAATTAATGAAACCCTGAAGATCAGTCTTCTGCTAGTGAGGCAATTTTTCCTGGTTAAAAAAAATGGCAAAATGCAGTGTTGCTAGAGAGTTTATTTTATTAAACATTATATTTCTTTGAGGATTGATATTGGTACTTTACAGTAATATAAATACAACAATACTTTGAAAACATTGTGAAATAAGAGTATTTTGACTCAAAGCGTTAATTGTATGTCATAATTTTTTTATTTTTTATTTTAGTATATGATTATGTTGAAGGAACAACTAGCCAAACAAAATGCAGAAGCTGATGAAGTTATCAGCCAGCTAAAACTGGATGTAAAATCTGGGGAAAAAACAGTATCTATGTTGGAGGCAGAGAAAATGGAAATGAGTACAGAAGTGCAAAACCAGAAAGACGCATTGAATCAATGCTCACTTGCCCTTAATGATTTGCACATGACTAAGCAACACCAGGAAAATAAAATAAAAGAGTTAAAAGAACAACTTAAAGCATCCCAAAATTATAGCTCCAAAAATGAACAGGAAATTACAGAATTAAAGAAAAATCTAACTGAAAGAGAAGAAGAATGTTCTCTTCTCAAAAATGAATTAACCAAGATATGTCAGAAATCTGATAGTTATCAAGCTCATTCAGTCACTGAAAGAGAAGAAGAAATATCAGACCTGAAACAGCAAATTTCTAAAAATAAACTAATAAATACAGATTTGGAGAAATCCATCATGAATCTTCAAACAGAAAAGGGAAGACTTCATTTAGCATGTGAGGAACTTAAACAGCAGTTGCAAATAGCTAATAGTGAGAAGAATAAAATTGGCTTTGAAAAAGATACTATGCTGGAAGCTTTGAAACTTGAGAAGGGAGAGTTAGAAAGAGAATTAAACCAGTCTGAAAAACGATTGTTGGAGCAGGCTCATAAATATGAACAGACCATTGAGGAGTTATCCAATGCACGTAATATGGATACCACTGCATTACAATATGAACATGAACGGTTAGTAAAACTTTCTCAAGGCAAAGACTTTGAGATAGCAAATCTCAAAAGAAACATTGAACAGATGGAAATGGATCATGAAGAAACTAAAGAGATGTTAACCACTAGCTTAGCTGGGCAGAAACAACTGACAGAGCTCATAAAAGAGAAAGAAGTCTTTGTTGAAAAATTTAAAATCAGAGTTTTTCAGTTAGAGCAGCAACATGAAGATTATATTGAGAATGTGAAAAGAATGGAGGCACTGAAGCAGAATTTAGAGGAAAGGGAGAAAAGTCTTTCAGCTATGAAAGAAGAGGCCAGTCATTTGAAAGAAGAGAATGAGCGATTAAAAGAACAACAAAGTAGGTCTCCTCTTTTGGCTGAGCCCAAAACCTTGGATATCATCACAGAACTTGAAGCAGAAATAACACAATTAACTATACTTAAAAATAGTCTGGAAGAAGAGGTGAAATTAAACAAAAAGACATTTGAGGATCAGAACTTGAAAATGGCTCAACTGCAGCAATCCCTACAAGATTACAAAAAGGAAACTGAGGAATCCAAATTTCAGCATGAACAAATGAACATAGTACATAGGCAGGTATGCATGGAGAAGGATGAAGAAATCCAAAGCCTACAGAGAACAGTAGAACAAATTAAGACACAACTCAACAACCAAAGAAAGGTCATTCAGCAAGACCCTCCTGATCTTTTTCAGGAATCTAAAGTTCAGACACTCAACGGTGAAAATGGGAATGAGAAGCATGACCTATCTAAGGTTGAAATTGAAAGGCTGATAAAAGGCATTAAGGAGAGAGAAAGGGAAATCAAGCTTCTGAATGAAAAGAACGTTTCACTAAGTAGGCAGATTGACCAGTTATCTAAAGATGAAGTTGGCAAACTTACCCAGATCATTCAAGAAAAAAACTTAGAAATACAAGCACTGCATGCAACAGTTTCCTCCCCATCTTACAAACAAGATGTTTTTTTCCTTCAACAGCAATTACAGACCTATGCCATGGAAAGGGAACAAGTGCTAGCAGTTCTTAGTGAAAAAACTAGAGAAAACAGTCAGTTAAAAACAGACTATCACAAATTAGTGGATATTGTTGCAGCTAAGGAATCAGCCATGAAAAAGTTACAAGAAGAAAACCAAAAACTATCCAGCGAATTTGAAAGTAGCAGTCACGATATGTCTCGAGAAACTATAAAGAACTTATCCCGTATCATCCGAGAGAAAGATATTGAGATTGATGCTTTAAGTCAGAAATGCCAAACTTTATTAACTGTCCTGCAGTCTTCCAATATAAACTCAGGCAGTGAGCTACAAGGAATTAATAGTAATCAGTTTGAGGAACTTTTACAGGAACGGGACAAACTGAAACAGCAAGTAAAGAAAATGGAAGAATGGAAGAAACAAGTAATGACTACTGTTCAAAATATGCAACATGAGTCTGGTCATCTCCAAGAAGAACTGCAAAAACTTCAGATGCAAATTTCAGTTGATAGTGAAAACAATTCCCAGCTACAGCTAGAGTATAATGGCTTAATAAAGGGCTATGAGCAAAATGAGAAAAAGTTAAAAACCTTTACTCAAGAATTAGCCCAAGTTCAGCAGAGCATAGGAAACCTTAATAATACCCGGGATATAATTATTGGAAAGCTTGACATGGTAACACCACCACCGCTGGCAACTTCTTCTGTTGAGAGAAAACCATTCGAAATTCCCAGTAATACTTCTTCTCAAATGTTTGACAGTGAGTGTAAATCAGTAAATGAGGGACTAGAATTCATGAAGAAAACATTGCAGGAAAAGGATTCGCTTATCCAGACCTTGCAAGAAAATAATCTGAGACTGTCTGATTCTATGGCTGCATCATCAGAGGTTGAAAGGAAGTGTCAACAGGAATTTGGCTTGGAAATAAAGCACTTAAATGAGAAATCTGACATTTTACAGATGTCCCTCAAAGAAAAAGATCTGCTGATAAAGTCAAAAGGTGACCAGTTGCTTTCTCTGAGAGAAAATCTTAGTAATAAAGAGAGTGAAAATGAGTTGTTAAAGCAAAGCGTCACTAACCTGAAAGAGAGAACACTGATCTTAGAAATGGATGTTTGCAAATTGAAGGAAGAAAATGACAGAATAGCAGCAAAAAGCCAGGAAAAAGAAACAGAATTCCGAGCACTACAAGAGACTAACATGCAATTCTCAATAATGTTACGGGAGAAAGAATTTGAACATAATTCCATGAAGGAGAAAGCGCTGACATTTGAAAAGATGTTGAAAGAAAGAGAACAGGTATGCGATGAGTTTGAATTATTCTGCATCAAAATTACATGGGAGGAAATGTGACTGCCATTAAGTCACGTTATTTAAACTGTGATGTAGGATTCCTATTTCCTATGCTGAATTTGTAAAGTGAATTCAGAGCATAGGTAAGGAAAATGGGGCCCGGGAATGGCCAATTTACTTGAATTGCTTTCTGGTTGGCCATAGGAGAAACAAAATGGCCTTAATTGGATGTGATGGTCAGGCAACGTATAAATTTAATACAGGTAGTCCTCAACTTATGACCACGATTGAGCCCAACATTTATTGAGCCCAACAAGTGAGAAATTTGTTAAGTGAGTTTTGCTCCATTTTACAACTTTTTTTGCCACTTTTACTACTTTTCTTGAATTACTGAAGTTGTTAAATTAGTAACATGGTTGTTAAGTGAATCTGGCTTCCCAATTGTCTTTGCTTGTCAGAAGGTTACAAAAAGTGATCACATGGGGGTGCTGCAACCATCATATGAATAATACGAACTAGCTGTCAAGCCTCCTAATGTAAACCATGTGACCATGGGGATGCTGCAACGGTCATAAGTGTGAAAAATGGTCATAAGTCGCTGTTTTCAGTGCCGTTGTAACTTCGAATGGTCACTAAATGAACTCTTGTAAATCGAGGACTACCTCTATATTATTTATTATCACGGTCATCAACTCCTCACAGGGCTACGCTTATATCCTTAAGGTCTTTTAATTAATTTAAATGTATGGGAAGCTGGCATAATGCAAAACTTCAGCCTCTCAAATCAGTTTTACTTAAAAGAATGTTTTGGGAATCCACATAAGCTGCATAGGCAACAGCAGAAAATAAAATTGGTGGGTGGCCACATTTTTTGGAACTATTATCTTCTACATGTTCAAACAAACAAAGTCTGCTTGTTTTGTTGTGATACCCCAGAGCTTTAATCCGCTTGTTATTTTTATTTGTGAAAGGGAAAGACAGGAGAACTAAACCAGCTGTTAAATGAAGCCAAGTCAATGCATGAAAAAGCTGTTGCCTTTCAGCAAGAGCGAGACCAAGTCATGTTGGCCCTCAAACAGAAACAAATGGAGACTAGCGCTCTACAAAATGAGGTAAATAAAGAGTGCGAGAAAGTAGTGAGTGATGAATAGATGGTAGTAACGTAAGAAACCGAAAGAATATTTCTTCAATCACATACAGGTGCAGTATTTACGTGAGAAGGAGCAGCGACTAAATCAAGAGCTAGGCAGGTTACGCAATCATCTTTTGGAAAGGGAAGATACCTCCACACGTGAAGCTTTAGCCGCTGAGGATCGGGAATCAAAGCTAAAAAAGAAAGTCCGCGATTTGGAGGAAAAGCTTCAGTCTTCATCAACTGTAGCAGAAAATGTCAGGTAATAGTTTGTCTCCTCAGTAATTGCTGTTTGCTTGGATCCGTATTCAAAAAATGGATACAAGAAAACAAAGTTACTTCGCCCAGTCATAATGGACTCTGGGCAGTGTATAATAAAGACCTTTGCCCAAAGGTTTTAACCACGCATGTGTGTAATAAAAGATAATAAAAATTGGAAATAAAAATTAGTATTTCAAATACTGTTTATGTTTTACTTGAAGCCATCAGGCAAGCATGCAGGTGGAATCTCTGCAAGAACAATTGAATCTTGTTACCGCACAAAGAGATGAGACTATGCTTCAGCTAACCCTTTCACAAGACCAAGTTAAACAGTATGCCATATCCCTCACAAACCTGCAGATGGTGCTAGAGCAATTTCAACGGGGTAAGTTGAATGATTGTCTTTTCCCTGTAATCTAAAAATGTAATACTATTTTATTACTGTTTTTTTTCCTGAAGTGAGGCATTTTAAAATGGAAGTGTCCGTCCCATTTACTCTGGGGGCAAGACTAGAAAAGCTTCTTTCCTGTAGCAGGAGATGCCTATCTTCTCTAGTTCCAACCCTTCCTTTTTGGGGGGTGATTAGACACATTGTGAACTCTGCAAAACCTCCACCTACACAGTTTACCTTTGTTACAGATTCTGCTTGTTTTGTTTGTTTGTTTGTTTTCATTTCCTTTATTCTGGACTTCCTTTTGAGTAACTTCAGGTCAATGACTAACAAAGTAAAGGTAGAAATACACTATCCAGGAATTCCTTAAAGTTTTGCAGTATCATATCCCCTTATCTCCCTCTTCTGATTCCTTCAGAACAATGAAATCAAACCAAAGCTCCCAAGTCAAATGTTATAGATTATTTTGACTCTTTCTGATTTGGCAAGCATATAAGTCAAATAAATAAAAAAACCATGTACCTCTTATCAGTACTGGAATGTTTCATGGCTTGGGCACCAGAGGAAATGGAAACTAAAGGCATCAATTTTTCACCACCACCTTCTGGCTCTTTGCCATCAAACTGGCAGTATAATTAACCTTAAACTTATTGCCATAATTGAAACCAGAATTATGAACTGAAGTCATGCCAGTTGTTAAGCAAGGCATCATGTGAACATGACCAATTTTGCGAACTTCTTTGCAGCAGGCATTAAATGAACCACTGTGGTTATGGTTAAGTGGTTGTTAAGTGAATCCATTGTTAAGTGAATCCAGACTTTTTTGCCAGAAAAAGGAAGTAAATGCTGGCAAAAATGTGGCCTGGTTTTCCTGTAAATGAGGACTAGTTGCCCAAAATGTGATCACATGACCTCAGGGGGTGTGGCGGCCATCTTGGCTCCTCTTGATATTATTGACTCTCCCTGGAAACATTTGTAGGATTGCTATTTGGTATTTGTGCTATTCCTTATATAGCTCTATAAGATTAACTCTTGGCCAAAAGATCTTTTGTTAAGAATGTACTTCAGAAAATACTCCGGCAGAAAGCCAGCCTCCTCCTCAGAGTCTGATCTTGCACACACACATACACACACACACACACACACACAGCTATGATATGTCCCATTTCAGAATTCCCTGGCTTCACTCTGGAAAAAGGACCTTCATGGTAAGCCCTATATACCATTTTGGTGACACTAAATCTGTTGAACAAGCTGTTCTCTCAGTATCTGATTTGAATAATGAATGTGTTTTTAAAAGCTAAATAAGCGTATTTTAACTTTAGAGGAGAAAGCCATGTATTCAGCTGAGCTACAAAAAGCCCAAAAGCAGACTGCAGAATGGAAGAAGAAAGCAGAGCAGCTACAAGACAAAGTGGTTTTGTTGCAAGTAAGTTGAGATGATTCTCTAGCTCACCTTATTTAGTGAAACTGACTCAGCAAAGAAAAAGAATCAGAAAATTTTTAAGTAGTAGTAAAAGCTGTTGTACAGTGGTGCTTAAAATGGGTGAACCCTTTTGAATCTTCAATATTTCTACATAAATACAACCTAAAACATGATCTGTTCTCTACACAAGTCCTAATACTATATAAAGACAGCCCAGTTTTAAAAATAAACCAAAAATATTACACTTGTTCATTTATTTATAGAGGAAAATGATCAAAATGTACATATTTGTGTGTGGCAAAAGTATAATTTTGCTTTCAGTAACTGGTGTGGCCCCCTTAGGCAGCAATAACTGCAACTAAATGTTTCCAATATCTGTTGATCAGTCCAGCACAGCAGTTTGAAGGAATTTGAGCCCATTTCTGCTTACAGAGCAGTTTAACTCCGGGATGTTGGTAGGCTTCCTTGTATGAACTGTCTGCTTTCAGCCCTTCCCTAACGTTTCTATAGGATTACGGTTAGGGCTTTAACTTGGCCATTCCAAAATATTAACTTTTTTCTGCTTTAGCCATTCTTGAACCATACAGCTTGCATGTTTTGAGTTGTTGCCTTGTTGCATGAGCCACTTACTCTTGAGTTTCAGTTCACAGACAGATACTCTGACATTTTCCTGTAGAATTTGCTGGTACAATTCAGAATTCATATTTTCATTAAGAGTGGCAAGCTGTCCTGGTCCAGAGGCAGCAAATTAGGCCCAAAATATAATATGCTGACCACCATGTTTCACAGATGAGCACAATAACTTTATTACGCTGGAAAGCGGTGTTGCCTTTTGTTAGCATAATAGTTTTAATTGAAGCCAAAAAGTTCTATTTTAATCTATGTATTTATACAAAAATATTGAAAATTCAAAAGGGCTCATAAACCTTTAAGTACCACTGTAGGAAGCAAGATACTAGATAACAGATTTAGAAAGATATGAGTAAAAAGTGTCCGAAAGAATTTGTGAGACGGATAGAAATGTCTCACTGCTCTCTTGCACACACTGTCTATAAAAAGTTTTATTTTAATAAAATTAATATATGTGTTTAAGTTCAATCCACACAAGTGAAATATAAGATTATTTTTTGTTTGCTCTAATAACTGGTAAACTTACTTTAACAATCCATCTCATCATACAGGAAAGGTTGGATGAAGCAAATGATGCTCTAGGTTCTGCAGCAAGATTAACAGAGCAACTAGATCTGAAAGAAGAACAAATTGAAGAATTTAAAAGACAAGGTAACAAGATTATTCAAATTTTTTTGCAAGCAAAGCGCTAGTATGTAAATTATCTTCTATTTTACTAAGATTAAATGTCAGTGTAAAGCTGTGAATGAATCTTCCTCTTTAAAAGTCATTTTACTTTCTACAATTAATGTGAAAAAAAGAAAAATAAAGTAAGTAGCTCCTTTGTATTTGTACAATTATTTCTTCCTTCATTAGTATTGTAGTGGATTCATTGATCATGACCACAGTATGCCCCATGATTTTCTTACTCCAGTGAGGCAATTCTAGAATCAGAATAGGACATACTTTAACAGTTTAACTAAACAGGAAACCCTATAACATTTCAGACAAATGGTTGTCCAATCTCTTCTTAAAAACCTCCAGTGTTGGAGCATCCACAACTTCTAAAGACAAGCTGTTCCACTGGCTAATTGTTCTCACTGTTAGGGAAATTCTCCTTAGTTCTCTCCTTGATTAGTTTTCCCTCCATTGCTTCTTGTTCTGCTTTCAAGTACTGTGGAGAATAGGTTGACCCCCTTTTCCCTGTGGCAGCCCCTTAGGTATTGGAATACTGCTATTATGCCACCCCAGTCCTTCTTTTCATTAAACTAGACATACCCAATTCCTGCAACCATTCTTCATATGTTTCAGCCTGCATTCCCCAAATCGTCTCCCAATGATTTCCCAAATGTTGCTCTTTTCTGCACTCTTTCTAGAATCTCAACATCTTTTTTATATCATGGCGACCAAAACTGGATGCAATATTACACATGTAGTCTTACCAGGGCATTATAAAGTGGTATTACACTTTTTATGAACTTGATTCTGTTAATGTAGCTTAAGGCTGTGTTGATCTTTTTGACAGCTGCAGCACACTGCGAGTTCATATTTAAGTGATTGTCCACTAGGACTCCAAGATTCCTCTTGCAGTTACTTTTATTAAGTCAAGTACCACCTATTCTATCCATTTGCTTTTTCTTGTCTAAATGTAGAAACTTACTTTTCTCACCACTGAATTTCATTTTGTTAGATAGGTTAGATAGTGTTCAAGTCTGTCAAGATCTTTTTTGTATCTTGAGGATGTACAATTGAATTATTTCCCTGTAAAATAAAAAGATTCTTTTTGATTGCTAACTTTTCCCTGAATGCCATTAGAAAATTACACGTATTTTCTGGACATTGTTTATTTTTACTAGAAAACTTCAAATACAACAAATAAGGTAAAATAGTTTCCTTAATTCTGTACTGCATAGAGATTCTATAGATCGTTAAAATTAAAACATTATGTCCTTGTAAGAAAATGGGAATGGGAAACTTGCTTTCTGAGGAATATAATCTAATCAAACTCCAACAATTTCTCATACATCAAAAAGCAAAGCCTCTGTTTTCAACTTTTTTAATCTACTCCAAATACAAATATTTAATTTCTTCATTGGGCAGAAGAGAGCCAAGAATATTGCCACACAGGTAGGCAGCATTTTGCCTTCCATTTGTTTCTGAATTCTATTTTCCAGCACCTGTCATCATTGGCCATCCTGGTTAAACAACTGGATTTGAAGCTGAGAGTAGGGCCAAATGTGGTCCACAGCTGCTAAAATGGAGTAACAATTACAAGTATTATATTGATACAATGAAATATGTATCAATATCTCCTTTCCACAAGAAGCAATCTGTACTAGGTAGCTTTTCTATTCAGAAAAGATTCTTCAGACTAAAATACAACCATTTCAAGCAGACCCTCGGCTGTACAAATATAGTGAATCCACTTGCACGTTTGCCTTTAACTTTGCCTCCTTTATTTTTGGACTAAATATGCTGAAGTGTTGAAAAATGCTGTCATAATATATTTTATTTACATCTTGGCCAGACGGTAGAAAGATTTGCCAAGAGAAACATTTTTTTTTCCAGAAATGAAGCCAATTCTTCTTATCTTAGTATTGCAAATATATATGTGTAAGAATAGCAGTGCAGACCTACTTATTTTGCATAAGTCAAATGGAGATTGTTTCTTAATAGTACAATTTAAATGTACTCATATATACTTCTATTTTAATAAAGGGTAATCGGAATTCTCTTTATGGCAATATTTTTTTATAAAATAAATATGCCTTAAAAGCTCTCCTTTCATGGCAATCATTCATTATTATACTAATTTCCTGAATAACAATTCTGTCAATCCAAAATGAGAATATTTTCAGGAGAAAGGACTGCATGCAAAAAGCCAGATTGCATTTTTATCATTACTTGCTCTCAAAAACATTAACTGTTTTGTTTGTTTACTGTCCTTTAAAGAAGGCAGTTATCTCTACTAAGAAAAGTAAATAAAATCAAAGTGCTTTACAATAATCAGAATCAGTTCAAAGCGTATAAACCATGTCTGGGTTATACTGAGCAAGATACTATTTCACCTTACCCTCATGTAATGCACAGCTGCTGTGATCATTAGATGTGAGAATAGTATTTGTGGTCTGTAAAGCAGTTGGGGATGTGGAGCAATTTGGGATTTGGCCACATGAAATCAGCAGCCACTGCACAAGAAACTGTGATGTTTATTGCTTAATTGCATAAACATTGCCCTAAATTCCAGCTGTGTGTTTTCAGTTTGTACTTTAATGGGATATTAGCACGTAAAGCACATAGTACATCCTGCAGCCAAGTTTCACTGTGCTTCGTACCCATTATTTTACCTTTGAATTGCCCCCTTGTAATTGGCACGCACAACGTATTTTAAGTTATGGGATATTCTTTGCTGTATCAAATCTTATTCTGAGATTTGTAAATCAGTATGTCAATATTTTCAGTAAATAAAGAGGCTGGGATTTCCTTCTCAAAGCGATATCACAGAACAGATATATGGCCTAGCAGTTGGACAGGAGCAGGGGTGGGTTCCTCACGATTCAGACCAGATCGCATGAACCGTTAGCGACCTGCTGGTGACATGAAAATGGCACCACAGATCCGATTCTGTCTGTGCCGGTCCATGCGTGCCACCATTTTTTTTCAGAATTTTTGGCGATTTTTTCTCTCTCTTTGGATGGCTTCTCCTCATCTTCTGCTTTGAAAAAAGTCCTCCCGCCCACCCCCGGGTTAATACCGACCTTTATTTCTTTGCCTGAAGCACAGCTGAGCAGCTCCTCAGCTGTGTTTTGGGCTGAAACCACCTTCTGAGCATGTGCGGAAGTGAATTTGCACAAGGGAATACACGTGCGTGTGCTTGCTCTGCTCGCGTGCACGCACAAAACATCGCAATGCGAACCAGTGGCGAAGGTAAATGGAACCCACCCCTGGACAGGAGGGAATGTTCTGTAGCACAGGGGCCTCCAACCTTGGCAATTTTACAACTTGTGGACTTCAACGCCCAGAATTCCTCAGCCAGCGCATGCTTGGAGAACCACTGCTGTAGCAGACTTACCAAGCCTGTTGGAGATTAACAGCTCACTGACATGGATGTGATGAGGCTCCCCATTCACACACCTTACATTGCCTTTTGTTGGAATAAGAAGGAACGTTTAAAGCACTTTTGGCCTGTCTCAACAGTAGTATTACATTGAAATGGAGGTAACATTATGATATTATGTCTTCTGCAAATGGTCAGTGAAGCAACTTCGTGCAGCAGCAAGCAGAACGTGTGCCTGAACTCAGAGGCTGGCAGTTCTCAATGCAGTTGAGCTATTCTATTCTGTAAGAAAGTCATTGGCCTTGAGTCTAAGGAAAAGGGCAAGTGCTGCTTTTGAATACACAGATATTCAGGGCACAGGACAAGTTTATCCCACAGAGAGATGCCATAACTTTGCACTGTATAGGAGGAGGAAATTTGCAAAAATACTTCAGTAAATTACTGTGTAATAGACAAAGGAAGAATAATACTCCATCTAGCCTGTTTGTTGATAGTTTCAGAGCTATTAAAATATACTAGAGAACCCATGCCCTAATGGGCATTGTTTCAGAGATATTACCATACCTAAACAGAGATACAATCAGCAACAACAGGCAAAAAACAGTGGGAGCGGAAACTGGTAGTTCCTGCCAACTTCTCCATTGAGCTTCCTTTTGGGAATCTGGAAGGGATGATCAGAAATCTTCTCCCTTCCCTTCCCTAAGCCTAACACAAACAGTTACCAGCAGGCAAGTAAGTGGCTACTCCTGGATGCCACATGAGATCAGCAGCCACTGCACGAGAAACTCTGCAGTGAAAGGAGCAAGGGATTGGGTGATTGGCTGGGAAACTCTCAAGGAACGTTGAAATGAAGGATTCAATCTCAGTTGGTCACCAGGACCGAAGATTTATTCTTCCAAGCTTTCGGGCTCATGCAGGAGCCCATCATCCAGGAACTTCTCTGTCTCCAGAATATGTGCACAGGGCAGTTCTATTTGCACATATTCTGGAGAGAGAGAATTTCTCTGATGATCAGCTCAAGCATGAGCTCAGAGCTTAGAAGAATAAATATTTGTTTCCCGCTGACTAATTCATATTGGATCCTGCAACATTATCCTGGGACACGTATATGTATCGTCATTCATTGAAGATGAAGATCACATGACCGCAGCAACAGCCAATAGCACTGAAGCAACCACAACTTTACCAAATTTCATTCCTTTAGGAATTGTGGGTCCCAGATTTTGGGCATATTCTGTAACCCTTTTAAAGTAACTTGGTTCAGAAATTGTTACCCTATGACACATCGTTTCGCCCAGTTAAAAGTCATGACAATGATTGGAGGTTAAAATCTATCAAATCTTACCTTTAACTAGTCTACTTTTTTTCTTTTCTCAAGTAATGGAGACTTTATTCAAAGACTATTATTTGTACAAGAAAACATATAATGTCTTGTTGAATAGTGGCCAGATACATTCCTAGACAAGGTTTTCTTGGCGTGAACTGCTGAAGGATTTTTAAATTGATTATTTTGGCACCAGATATTACAATTGTGGAAAAACAAAAGACATACTAGATTTAGGTTTTTGAATTTCCATAAATGGTTAACAAAGTCAATATTTTAAGTGTCTGGGTCAACAGAAGTTTTGGAATTTAGTTCTGTTTAACTTATCGTCATTGATAAAGTATTATATCAATTTTTGAATTTCATCATGTAATAGAATAAATTGAGGGAGACAGATACTTATTGATTAGATTAATTCATCTGGTAAGTATAGGGCACAAATAGAATTGTATTATCCAAAATTTACAGGGGTCAACGACAAATCTAAGTATTTTACTACTCTTTGTTGTTGTTAGTCACGAAGTTGTGTCCGGTCGCAACCCCATGGACAATGTTCCTCCTCTTCCTGTCCTCTACCATCCCCTGGAGTCCATGTAAGCCCAAGCCAACTGCTTCAGTGACACCATCCAGCCACCTCATTCTCTGTTGTCCCATTCTTCTTTTGCCTTCAATCGTTCCCAGCATTAGGCTTTTCTCCAGTAAGTTCTTCCTTCTCATTAGGTGGCCAAAGTATTTGAGTTTCATCTTCAGGATCTGGCCTTCAAAGAGCAGTCAGGGTTGATCTCCTCTAGGACTGACCAGTTTGATCACCTTGCAGTCCAAGGGACTCGCAGAAGTCTTCTCCAGCACCATAGTTCCAAGGCCTCAATTCTTTGGCATTTAGCCTTATGGTCCAACTTTCATAGCCATACATTGCAACGGGGAAAACCATAGCCTTGACTATACACACTTTTGTTGGCAGGGTGATTACTACTCTAGAGATGCATTATTTATACTGCTGCACTAGAGATATTGTCAACTAGACTTGTTTGGATCTCAGTTGGGACTCTACAGCTCCTTCATCTCTTTGATGATGTGTCACTTGACTTTTAGCAATGGCATGGATAGATTTTTTCCCCATGACAGCCTGTCCTTAATCTGGTCTTGTAATGATGCACTCTTGTCACTATATTGTTTATGAAATACAGTATGTCACCCCTTGACCACATCAGCTTTATAGTTATAGGTTTTACGATGGTCTTTTTTTAACGACTTTATTAGATTTGTGAACTTTTTATTCTATAATTTATGAGATTGTTAAAAAGCCTCGCTCTTGCTTCATGCAGTTTTATTTAATGCTGCCAACATTTGCCAGTGTTTTGAATCTATCTTCTCAAATGACAATTCTCCACTAGATAGGGAATGGGTTATATCTAGTTGTGACATTGAGTAACAGCTGGAAGAGATTGGAAGTGCACATGGAAGAGAAAGAAGGCAATTTCAACATCACTAATGTATGTAATCAGAATCAGATTTTTTTTATGGAAGGAACTTAATTTTCTCAATTTTAGTTAATTTAACCAAACCTGAATAGTTTTCATAATCTCACACTTTGAATGTATACGCTGCTGTTTGATAGAATCTGACAGATTGTAGACAGTGGAAAAAACAGCATAAAAGCAAATCTAAGACAATAAAAACAATTATAAAAATTGTAAAATGTGCTTGTATATGATAGCTTTTATTTATTCCTATAGCGCATATCTCATTTCAAAAAATCTTTTTCCTGCTGGAGACTCAACTAATGCATCTCTTTTTCTTTATGTCTTACTTAATACAATAAATGTAACTTATTTCTCTAGGTGCAATCAAACAAGAAATGTTGGAAGATGCGCAAAATAAATTAATGAACCTCATAAATAGTACTGAAGGAAAAGTAGATAAGTGAGTATTTGTTTTTCCACTTTGTATTTTACTTGTAAATGTAAATTCTTTAGTTTGAGAGCCAGCACAAGTTTGTAAAAATAGAACAGAACTAATTTTTAAGTGGTCTTTAAATATTATACACTATTAAATACATTACTTAATATGTCCAATTAATTAAAATGTTGAGGTTCCAAGTAACAGACCCAATGCAATCAAAATTCCGAGTCCTGGAATTTCCTCAAAGTATAAATTTATTAGGAATGTCATATTAGCACAGCTGGGAAAAACCGGACTCTGAATGGCCAGAGGTTTTCCCTATCCAAAGCCCTGAAGCCATTTTGGGAGCATCTTCAGGGCTGCCATAAAGTGCTCTTAATGGAAGGGATAAAAATAATTTAAACGGGAAGAGAGAGGACGTTTTTCTTCAATGTAATCTTTTATTAACAGGGAATAATTGAAGAAAGTTAACTATAAATAGTTTGATTGCAGAAATAAAACATTACAGCTTTAATCAATACAGAGGATTTACAAATTAGTTGTATTTTATTTCTGCAGTTTTGTCTTGGTTCTCAGAATAGAACTTTTGTAACTTCTTGCTTATCAGTGGCATATGCTGATCCATATCCATGATTTTTTAAAGATCATTCTTTTGCAAATTTATTTAGCATTAAATATATTAGTTCAACTTTTTGTAATCTGAACCAGATTATTTGGACATATTATTTTCTTTTGTAATGACTACATTTACATCAACTTGATTAACTCTCAAAAATCAATCAGCAAAATAATTGGGTGTCATTACTAGTACTCATGATTGCATGTTATTCTGCTATGCCACAGTGCTGAGGTCTGTATTAAGATGGTTGAGAACGCAAAGGACATGTATTATCACTTCTAGGGTGTGATGTTCCTACATAATTTTCATATCAAATGTGATGTTTGTAACAAGTAAATATATGCAAAGCTTTGCATGGGTTTTCTTAATATTTTTCATGAAAGCTCTTAAGTTTAGTGCAAGTGGGATAAACTTGCTTTTTATATAATAATAATAACAACAGAGTTGGAAGGGACCTTGGAGGTCTTCTAGTCCAATCCCCTGCCTAGGCAGGAAACCC